>OX632361.1:0-60000 GCA_951751655.1 Ophion costatus | reverse complement strand
TCCGTCACTGTTCCCAAGGATATTGACCGCGATGCCGTAAGCGGCCATTATCCCTCTTAATCGTTGATTTTCGGCGGTTAACACCCTTACCTCTTCCTGTAGATCAGCTAGGCTAAAAAAGTTATTAATCTGTTAAAAACACGACTCAAAAATCGCACACGTACTATTTTTCTGTTTTTTTTTGTTTTTTCACTTAAGCGACTGACTTTTTGGCACGGCTGGCCTGACGCGACATTTTACAGCGCCGAGATCCGTGGGTACGAACAAAAAAAAACACAATACGAATACCGGCACTGACTTATTAATAACAAAAAAGTAAACGACACTGTTTTAAATATATACGATATACAACATTACACTCCTCGGCGAGGAAAACGTTTTGTTGATACGACCTTCGTTTCGCTTCTGCTGTGTAACGATATCACGAACATCGCAGCCAGATCGCGCGCGAAAGTTACCCTCTCTCTAGTCCCTTGCGCGCCCATCACACGATCATAGTAGCGCGTGTCCGTGAGCGAGCGACACTCGGACATCTTCGGAAAGAGCGGAGTGCCGTCAAAACTGTCCCGACCGCGCCTTCGGCAGCTACACCAACACATAGACACGCTGAGCACGTTCATGTGCGGCCAAGCCGAACGAAGGCTTCGAGGGAAAAAGCAATCTGAGCACGGCCCGCGCGTAACGTCACGCGACGGCACGCGCGAGGCTTTTAGATGATTTCAATGCTTATTTAGCTCTTGATTCTCTGCGTTATTAATGTATACAAAAAAATGTATCGCGCACTCTGAACGCTTATTTTTTTAGTTTACACGTTAATTTAAATATAATAATACATCTAAATTACAACTTATTTATCTTCTTAAAAATTGTTTACGCTTTACTCACACCCGTCCTTATGCCAAATAAATTATAATTCAGAAAAGTAAGTGAAAATATATTTATATTCGTATTATTATATTAATTCTTATACTTTCATCAAGCGATAAAATATTATCTCCAAAAACAAGTCAATCATCAATCCGGCCGCCAATCGTAAGTGCCAGAAAATGCATCTTTAACACAAGCGATAGGATGGTCCCGTTGGTAGCGTTCCTGGCTTCGGTCCGTAGGGGCGCAGGATCGTTTCTCACGCTCAGCGCTTTTTTTTTTTTAATCATGGTAACTTGGCCATTATCAAGGTCATTGAGCCCATTCAATTCACTTCAATTTGCTTTTTTTTTCCGTACGACCATTTTTCGCTGAGATATCTCAGGAACTAATGGTCGTACGGGAATTCGATCGGTAGTTTTGGAAACGTGAATACTCTACAAGCTCCGATTATTATTGTAGTGAAACTTTTATTTTTTATTTTTTCCATTAGTTTTAGAAAAGTACAAAAAAACGATGTCTTCTTGGTTTTTATGAAATCCACCGCTACTTTGCAAATATTGCGATAAAGACTAATGTTTATGGACGGTCATTTAGCTCAATATGTCCCCAAGAGCCATGCAAAATTCCAAGTTGATGCGATTATCGGTCTGTCTTGCCCGAGCTTGTAGAGTATTCACGTTTCCAAAACTACCGATCGAATTCCCGTACGACCATTAGTTCCTGAGATATCTCAGCGAAAAATGGTCGTACGGAAAAAAAAGCAAATTGAAGTGAATTGAATGGGCTCAATGACCTTGATATTGGTCAAGTTACCATGATTAAAAAAAAAAGCGCTGAGCGTGAGAAACGATCCTGCGCCCCTACGGACCGAAGCCAGGAACGCTACCAACGGGACCATCCTATCGCTTGTGATAAAGATGCATTTTCTGGCACTTACGATTGGCGTCCGAATTGATGATTGACTTGTTTTTGGGGATAATATTCTATCGCTTGATGAAAGTATAAGAATTAATATAATAATACGAATATAAATATATTTTCACTTACTTTTCTGAATTATAATTTATTTGGCATAAGGACGGGTGTGAGTAAAGCGTAAACAATTTTTTAGAAGATAAATAAGTTGTAATTTAGATGTATTATTATATTTAAATTAACGTGTAAACTAAAAAAATAAGCGTTCAGAGTGCGCGATACATTTTTTTGTATACATTAATAACGCAGAGAATCAAGAGCTAAATAAGCATTGAAATCATCTAAAAGCCTCGCGCGTGCCGTCGCGTGACGTTACGCGCGGGCCGTGCTCAGATTGCTTTTTCCCTCGAAGCCTTCGTTCGGCTTGGCCGCACATGAACGTGCTCAGCGTGTCTATGTGTTGGTGTAGCTGCCGAAGGCGCGGTCGGGACAGTTTTGCCGGCACTCCGCTCTTTCCGAAGATGTCCGAGTGTCGCTCGCTCACGGACACGCGCTACTATGATTGTGTGATGGGCGCGCAAGGGACTAGAGAGAGGGTAACTTTCGCGCGCGATCTGGCTGCGATGTTCGTGATATCGTTACACAGCAGAAGCGAAACGAAGGTCGTATCAACAAAACGTTTTCCTCGCCGAGGAGTGTCGTGTTGTATATCGTATATATTTAAAACAGTGTCGTTTGCTTTTTTGTTATTAATAAGTCAGTGCCGTTATTCGTATTGTGTTTTTTTTTGTTCGTACCCACGGATCTCGGCGCTGTAAAATGTCGCGTCAGGCCAGCCGTGCCAAAAAGTCAGTCGCATAAGTGAAAAAACAAAAAAAAACAGAAAAATTGTACGTGTGCGATTTTTGAGTCGTGTTTTTAACAGATTAATAATTTTTTTAGCCTAGCTGATCTACAGGAAGAGGTAAGGGTGTTCACCGCCGAAAATCAACGATTAAGAGGGATAACGGCCGCTTGCGGCATCGCGGTCAATATCCTTGGGAACAGTGACGGAACCGCCGGAACGTCCACCCCCGGAACGTCCACCGCCGGGACGTCCACCGCCGGAACGTCCACCGCCGGAATTGGCGCTTCCCCGCCACCCCAAGGCAAAGGCTGCAAATGCCGAGGAAACTGCTCCACAAAGGTGTGTGGGTGCTTGAGAAAGGATTTGCCCTGCCTGGTTCGGTGCAAATGCACCTATGAGCACTGCCGTAATCGGGTAAGTACAGAGATTCTTAAAGAAAAAAAAAAAAAAAAAACGGAATAAGTGTACGTGTGCGCTTTTTGCGATCTATTTTCAATAGATTATTCTTTTTTAGGCAAGGTGAATTGGAGGAAGAAGTGAGAGCGTTGACAGCAGAAAACGAGCGGTTGAGGACAATCATGGCGGCACATGGCATCGCAGTTAACGCTCGTCAACAGAATGACGGTACCGCACACCCCACTGCCGGAACGTCGACCGCCGGCACTTCAGCTTCCACGCCACCGAAGCGCAAAGGCTGCAAGTGCCGGGGGAATTGCTCGACGAGGGTGTGTGGGTGCCTGAAGAAGAATGTGCCCTGCCTGGACCGGTGCAAATGCACAAATAAGGACTGCCGCAATCGGGTAAGCACATACCCCGCTGAAAAAAAAAAAAAAAAAAAAAAAACGGAATAAGTGTACGTGTGCGCTTTTTAAGATCTATTTCCAATAGGTTATTCTTTTTTTAGGCCAGGTGAATTGGAGGAACAGGTAAGAGCGTTGACTGCACAAAACGAGCGGTTGAGGACGATTATGGCGGCATACGGCATCGCAGTCAACGCTCGTGAACCGAATGACGGTACCGCACACCCCACCGCCGGAACGTCGACGGCCGGCACTTCAGCCTCGACACCTCCGAAGCGCAAAGGCTGCAAGTGCCAGGGCAATTGCTCGACGAGGGTGTGCGGGTGCCTAAAGACGGATGTGCCGTGCCAGGACTGGTGCAAATGCACAAAAGGGAACTGCCGCAATCGGGTAAGTTTATTCTTACGCGCAGATTATTCTACTATTCTATTCTACTCTAAAAAAAAAAAAAAAAAAAAAAACCCACCTAGGGAAATGTAGCCCGTTAAACAAAACGTCTTCTCTCAATATTGTGATGATTTCAATGACGCGATAAAACCTTGTGTGTGAATGATTCTCGGAATATTCGAGAATTAACGTACACTTCCACCTGACAGGAAAGTGACGCGTTCGACCCGATGCGGCCAAGGCACGAGCTCGCGCGCAGTCCGGTGGCAAAAAAAAAAACATTATTACCGAAAAAACATTATTACCGATATGTTGTAGGTCGCTGAATTCGTCTTAAAATCGGTAATTATGTCATCGAAAAAATTCTTTTACGATGACATAAACGGAACATTTACGATGACTTAAACGGAACCATGTATTCACATGGTTCCGTTTAAAAAAGTGGAGTCGAACTTGACGTAGCTTCGGCGCGGACACCGACAAAAAAAAATAGGGGGTCCAGTATGACGGTCTTCTCGAACACTGAAACTTTTGTGTGAAACGCTTTTGGATATGAACAATAGTTTGAGTGCTATTGCTCTGTAACACTTTATGTGCCTGAACCTGTATACAGGGTGGATCATTTAACGTGACCATCCTAAATATCTCCGTTGCCTTAAGAGTGACGAAAAAAATGTCAGGTCGTAATTTGATTGATTTCGAAGAGCTGATACAATGGTGAAAAATGAGATTGAAGTTTGCATCGCTAAAACGCAACGACAGTTAATATTTCTGAATTTCTTTTCGATCTTTCAGTCAATTTTACCTACGAAAATCCTTCAACCATTTTTAAAAATATTTGTTTAGCAATCCACAATATAAATCTATAAAAAAAGATCTACCACAATGATAGTAATATGGAAAATAAATTATAAAAAAAAACTTTCGTTGCGTTCCATAGTTGCAAACTTCAACACCATCGTGCTATGGTGTTTAAGTTTGCATCGGTGGGATGCAACGAAAATTTACTTTCTTATTTATTTTATTAGTTCTTAATTTTTATTACCTTCCATTTCTTTTCGTGGATTAAGGTCGTAATGATCCCTAATATAGATACGGAAAAACGTTTGGGGTAGTGCTTGTGGTAGCCCAAATCAACCGAAAGAACGAAAGTACATAACAATTCCGTCACACTCCAACGATGCAATTTTCAACATCATTAACCATTAACCATTAACCATTAACACTCCAGCCTGTTTTGAGGACTTCGTTGCTTTCTAATGACAAAGATTTTCAAGTTCGCATTAGAATGGGACTCTTCGTTAGGACTGTACGGATAATCAATTTGCAAGTGACAAAAAGGGGAGAGATGAAAACCCGAACGAATGTTTGTTTGTGTTTGTTTGCGTTGGGCTGGAACAGTGCGGAATAAATTCACAACTGCATTCTGCATATGCCGAGTCGAAGATAAATCGCCTGTGCAACTAAACAAGGAATCCGCCAAACATTGTCCTCGATTGCATTGATAAACGGTATTTATTTATTTTATCGCTATTATAATACTGACTAGATTAAAGACTAGACACTTCTAAATTACACAATTTTTCAAAGTACATAATTCAAAAAACCTGTTTCGTCACATCCCTCTATTCCAAGCGAATGTATTTAAGACTCAAAGTTCTATAAATGACTCTATTGTGTCACATTCAATTCATAATTATTTCAACGCAAATACTAAAATTTGAGAAAATTGGCTGATTTTACTTTTTTTCCACAACCAATTCGTATTTCCTATTTTCTTAAGTAGTAGACATCAGACGAACGAAGCATCAGAAAAAAACTGCCCTCATGCAATGCAGCAAGGCCTCGTAGCATAACTTTTCTTAATTCTAGACAAGATGTTCGTGAATCCGGCGCATCATTTTCATGGTCAATTTTTAAAAAATGGTTCTTCCTCGTGGTCATTTTAAATAAAATTGAAGCGAAACACCATAAAAAAAAAAAAGAAAACAAGGGAATATATAAAAAGAGTCTCGTAGCGGTATCGAGAGTTAATTCTTTTGCCAAGACGCCTCATGTTTTTTAATGCGATGGGGGTAAAAACCCCGCCCCCGCATTTGCGACAACGAACTCGCTCTGCCTGATGCTGCTCCCAATCCACAACAGCCTCGTTTAGCTCTGCAAATTTGAATACAATCGATTAATAAAAGAAAACAATAGGGCTCATACGTCAAGACGCGCCTTCGTAACTCGTTAGGCCCCCAATTATTTAAGAAAAATTGCAGAATCATCTATTATGTATTTATAAATCATAAACATTTCACGAACACTCTCAGTTCTCCAATTTCTTTTCCCTAACACATGACCGTGTATTATTTTTCAACATTTGTGCACCTTAAAAAAATGTTCTCAAATTGATAACACCAATCGCAACTATTTCACTTAAAAGTTATAATCGAATGCTATTTTCAAGGATGATGTCAGATCCGACAGAACATTTTGATACTGGCTACGGAATCCGAAAACGAAAAAAAAAATGTAATAAATGAAAACGCCATGTGTTTACCTTGGGGTGGCGGAAATTTTACTTGACGCCATTACCGGTGTTTGTTTCGGGTCCTTTTATTTTTTTTTTGCCACCGGACTGCGCGCGAGCTCGTGCCTTGGCCGCATCGGGTCGAACGCCTCACTTTCCCGTCATGTAGAAGTGTACGTTAATTCTCGAATATTCCGAGAATCATTCACACACAAGGTTTTATCGCGTCATTGAAATCATCACAATATTGAGAGAAGACGTTTTGTTTAACGGGCTACATTTCCCTAGGTGGGTTTTTTTTTTTTTTTTTTTTTTTAGAGTAGAATAGAATAGGATAGAATAATCTGCGCGTAAGAATAAACTTACCCGATTGCGGCAGTTTCCTTTTGTGCATTTGCACCGGTCCTGGCACGGCACATCCGTCTTTAGGCACCCGCACACCCTCGTTGAGCAATTGCCCTGGCACTTGCAGCCTTTGCGCTTCGGAGGTGTCGAGGCTGAAGTGCCGGCCGTCGACATTCCGGCGGTGGGGTGTGCGGTACCGTCATTCGGTTCACGAGCGTTGACTGCGATGCCGTATGCCGCCATAATCGTCCTCAACCGCTCGTTCTCTGCAGTCAACGCTCTTACCTGTTCTTCCAATTCACCTTGCCTAAAAAAAGAATAATCTATTGAAAATAGATCTTAAAAAGCGCACACGTACACTTATTCCGTTTTTTTTTTTTTTTTTTTTTTCAGCGGGGTATGTGCTTACCCGATTGCGGCAGTCCTCATTTGTGCATTTGCACCGGTCCAGGCAGGGCACATTCTTCTTCAGGCACCCACACACCCTCGTCGAGCAATTCCCCCGGCACTTGCAGCCTTTGCGCTTCGGTGGCGTGGAAGCTGAAGTGCCGGCGGTCGACGTTCCGGCGGTGGGGTGTGCGGTACCCTCATTCTGTTGACGAGCGTTGACTGCGATGCTATATGCCGCCATGATTGTCCTCAACCGCTCGTTTTCTGCTGTCAACGCTATCACTTCTTCCTCCAATTCACCTTGCCTAAAAAAAGAATAATCTATTGAAAATAGATCTCAAAAAGCGCACACGTACACTTATTCCGTTTTTTTTTTTTTTTTTTCTTTAAGAATCTCTGTACTTACCCGATTACGGCAGTGCTCATAGGTGCATTTGCACCGAACCAGGCAGGGCAAATCCTTTCTCAAGCACCCACACACCTTTGTGGAGCAGTTTCCTCGGCATTTGCAGCCTTTGCCTTGGGGTGGCGGGGAAGCGCCAATTCCGGCGGTGGACGTTCCGGCGGTGGACGTCCCGGCGGTGGACGTTCCGGGGGTGGACGTTCCGGCGGTTCCGTCACTGTTCCCAAGGATATTGACCGCGATGCCGTAAGCGGCCATTATCCCTCTTAATCGTTGATTTTCGGCGGTTAACACCCTTACCTCTTCCTGTAGATCAGCTAGGCTAAAAAAATTATTAATCTGTTAAAAACACGACTCAAAAATCGCACACGTACTATTTTTCTGTTTTTTTTTTGTTTTTTCACTTAAGCGACTGACTTTTTGGCACGGCTGGCCTGACGCGACATTTTACAGCGCCGAGATCCGTGGGTACGAACAAAAAAAAACACAATACGAATACCGGCACTGACTTATTAATAACAAAAAAGTAAACGACACTGTTTTAAATATATACGATATACAACATTACACTCCTCGGCGAGGAAAACGTTTTGTTGATACGACCTTCGTTTCGCTTCTGCTGTGTAACGATATCACGAACATCGCAGCCAGATCGCGCGCGAAAGTTACCCTCTCTCTAGTCCCTTGCGCGCCCATCACACGATCATAGTAGCGCGTGTCCGTGAGCGAGCGACACTCGGACATCTTCGGAAAGAGCGGAGTGCCGTCAAAACTGTCCCGACCGCGCCTTCGGCAGCTACACCAACACATAGACACGCTGAGCACGTTCATGTGCGGCCAAGCCGAACGAAGGCTTCGAGGGAAAAAGCAATCTGAGCACGGCCCGCGCGTAACGTCACGCGACGGCACGCGCGAGGCTTTTAGATGATTTCAATGCTTATTTAGCTCTTGATTCTCTGCGTTATTAATGTATACAAAAAAATGTATCGCGCACTCTGAACGCTTATTTTTTTAGTTTACACGTTAATTTAAATATAATAATACATCTAAATTACAACTTATTTATCTTCTTAAAAATTGTTTACGCTTTACTCACACCCGTCCTTATGCCAAATAAATTATAATTCAGAAAAGTAAGTGAAAATATATTTATATTCGTATTATTATATTAATTCTTATACTTTCATCAAGAGATAAAATATTATCTCCAAAAACAAGTCAATCATCAATCCGGCCGCCAATCGTAAGTGCCAGAAAATGCATCTTTAACACAAGCGATAGGATGGTCCCGTTGGTAGCGTTCCTGGCTTCGGTCCGTAGGGGCGCAGGATCGTTTCTCACGCTCAGCGCTTTTTTTTTTTTAATCATGGTAACTTGGCCATTATCAAGGTCATTGAGCCCATTCAATTCACTTCAATTTGCTTTTTTTTTCCGTACGACCATTTTTCGCTGAGATATCTCAGGAACTAATGGTCGTACGGGAATTCGATCGGTAGTTTTGGAAACGTGAATACTCTACAAGCTCCGATTATTATTGTAGTGAAACTTTTATTTTTTATTTTTTCCATTAGTTTTAGAAAAGTACAAAAAAACGATGTCTTCTTGGTTTTTATGAAATCCACCGCTACTTTGCAAATATTGCGATAAAGACTAATGTTTATGGACGGTCATTTAGCTCAATATGTCCCCAAGAGCCATGCAAAATTCCAAGTTGATGCGATTATCGGTCTGTCTTGCCCGAGCTTGTATCGCGGATATTTTGACGAAGGCCTTGCCAAGTCAAAAACATGTTACATGTATGTCAAGAATGGGATTGGATGTAGAGTGAAAGAGTGTGAGAACGCACGTATTGAGGAGGCGTGTTGGTGAGAAAAGCGTTTCCGACTTTACATGACAATACGCGCGTATGCGAGATTATGAAGAGTGAGATAATCTATCCCCTCCCGTTTTCAATTATTTCCTTCACGACTCACTCGAGCGATTTGTCCCTTCTTCTCCGTTGCGATTGTCCAAGTTGCACGTACTCAACGCGACCCTTAGCGAACTTACCTACTCGTATACTAATGTATTTCTTTCGGTAAAATATATTTCATTGCAATAAACAACACACACATAACCAACAGGTTATGGGCCCAGGTGCGTGAATAGTTTGTCGAAAGGAACGTTCGCGAGTAACAGTCTAAAAGTTGGTCGGATCGACAAGTCGTGGACGAGATGGCTCTTGCTAGCAATGTAAATTCGTTGCGCATCGAACCTCTGTCGAAAGATAATTACGACACGTGGCGGATTCAGGTAGAAGCGTTGTTAATTAAAAACGATACCTGGGGCTACGTCAGTGGGGAAAGAGTGAGACCATCGACAAGCACGGAAGAAGCGTCAACTGCGAGTGTGTGGGAAAACGGCGATAGGAAAGCGCGATCGGACTTGATATTATCAATCAGCCCGTCAGAACTGAAACAAGTGCGGAACTGTGTGACGGCGCGAGAAACGTGGCTGAAAGTTGAGACGGTGTATGCATCAAAAGGCCCTGCGAAAAAGGCATCATTGTTAAAAAGATTGACTGTGCTGAGGATGCAGGAAGGTGAGGACATGCGTATGCACATCGCGAGTTTTTTTTAACGCGGTCGATAAACTCGGCCACATGGACGTGGACATTAATGAAGATCTTCTTGCAATACTGTTATTATACAGTCTTCCCGCGAGTTTCGAAAATTTCCGGTGTGCGATAGAAGCACGCGATTCCTTGCCCAGTGCCGAGACGTTGAAAGTGAAAATTCTAGAAGAATTCGACTCAAGACAACAGAGTAGCTCGTTTGAAATACAAGGTGCGATGGTCGCGAATCGTCGAGGCTCAAGGTCTGTTCGGACTTACAAGAAAAACGTAAATAAGCCAGAGCGTTCCAGTAGCGAGACATTTCGGTTTCGATGTTACAAGTGCCATACACAGGGACACAAAGCGGTTGACTGTAAAGTGACGAAAAACGAATGTTTCGTCGCGTTTAACAGTGTCGCGGACAATCGTACTGTATCTGACGAGAGACAAGCAGGTTTACAAGCAAGTGTTAGTGAGGTCTGTAGGGACTGGATACTAGACAGCGGATGTACAGCACACCTGTGTGGGGATCGATCAGAATTTCTCGAAATTCAAAAGGTAAACAATGGAAGACTTAATTTGGCGAGCAAGAGTTCAACGAACGTCGAAGGACGCGGCACCGTGAGGATTTCGACGACGAAAGAGAATAACAAGCGGTCAGTTGAATTCCAAAATACCTTGTTTGTTCCCGATCTCAGGACAAACCTAGTTTCAGTTTCCAAGATTACCGACCGAGACTCCGAAGTGAGATTCTGCCGAACAGGAGCCACAGTTATCGACCGGACAGGTCGGATCGTTATGGAAGCAGTTCGCAAAGGTGATCTGTATTACATCCGCCCGGACTACGAAGCAAAAATGGTGACGGTAGAGAAAAAGTCCGAGTTATGGCGATGGCATGAAAGGTTCGGTCATCTCAACGGAAGAGACCTGATGAGGATCATCTCGAATCAAATGAAAAAGGGGAAACCAGACGTAGGAGAGCTGCAAAATTGTCGAATTTGCGCGAAAGGTAAAATGGCTGCAACCCCATTCGGAAAAGGGAACCCACCATGCAAAGAGTTGCTGAGGATTGTGCACTCTGATGTAGTTGGACCAATGAGAACCGAATCGATGAGTGGCGCCCGATATTTCGTCACATTCATTGACGATTGTACGAGATGGTGCCAAGTTTATTTCTTGAAAAATAAAAACAAAGTTTTTCAGGCCTTCAAGGCGTATAAGACGTTCGTCGAGAATCAAACGGATACCCGGATAAAATACTTGCAGTCGGATAACGGGACGGAGTTCTGCAATTCGGAGTTCGACAAATTCCTGGAAGACGAGGGAATTTCTAGGCGACTGACAGTTGTCCATACGCCACAGCAAAACGGCGTAGCCGAACGGATGAATCGTACGATAGTTGAAATGGCAAGATGTATGATGTTACAGTCGGGAATGTCTCAGGGATTTTGGGCTGAGGCCGTAGCCACGGCTTGTCACGTGAGGAACCATTGTCCAACGCGAAGCCTGAAACGAGATATCCCATACGAAAGATGGACTGGCAAAAGGATTGATCCTAATCATCTTCAAACTTTCGGAACGAAGGTCTGTATCCTTGACAAAAGTATTAATAAGGATAAGTTTGCACCCAGGTCAAAAGAAGGAATCTTCATCGGACATCCACGAGAAGCGAAGGGTTATCGTGTGTGGATACCTCAAGAACGAAAAATTGTGGTTGCCCAAGATGTCAAATTTTTCGACGAATTCGAGGAGCGAGAAGAAAATCCAGTAGTCGAATTTGAGGAGGTAACGACGATTTCGACAAGAAATCCCACGAGGATATCAATACAGGGGGAATCAGCGAAGAACGACGCCGAAAAATGGAAGCCGACGATTCGAAGCCAAGGCGACGCACCAGAGAGTCGAGTACGAGCACAGAGTAGCCGAACTCAGAGAGGGCGAGGAAGGCCACGCCTGCAGAGGACAGGCGGACCGGGACGTCCGAGAAAAATATATAGTTCCGTCATGGGGAACGAAGAACCCGAGATACCAATCGTGAACGAAGACGAAATTGACGATGATGTGTTCATCGAGTACGCAGGTGTCGCGGAAGTGTCAATGAACGAAGCGTTGAGAGGAGAGGATCGCGAAGACTGGGAAGAAACTATTCTCTCAGAGATCAGGAGCTTAGTCAAAAACGACACATGGACTATCGAAAAAGCAGACGGTTGCGAAAATATCGTCGGATGTCGTTATGTGCTCACGCACAAAAGTGATGCACAGGGATTTGTCAGGAAGAAAGCGAGACTAGTTGCCAAAGGGTATAGTCAACGCTTTGGGATAGATTACTGTCAAACGTTTGCTCCGGTGGCAAGATTAGAATCTCTTCGATTGATGGCTGCATTGTCGATTAAAAAGGGCATGAAGATTCATCAACTGGACATAACAACGGCGTACATCTTAACGGCGAATTGGACGAAGAAGTATTCATGGAGCCTCCGATATTGCTGAAGAAGATGTTGCATCAGTTGATTCGTCGAAAAGAAGAGGAAACCGTTGTTAGAGCAAAGGCGAAAGGCATGCTCAAGGGCCTCGAAGCAGGAGGCGTTTGCTGTCTGAGAAAAGCGCTCTATGGATTGAAACAAGCAGGACGACAGTGGAATGTCAAATTAAGCAAAGAACTGAAAAATTTGGGGCTCTCACAGTCGATCGGTGAACCGTGCATGTATTATGCTGTTCGAGAAGATGTTAATATGCTTGTATTAATATATGTTGATGATATTTTGATTGCTTCGCAGGATCAAAAGTGGATCGACGAGATAAAAGGGTCTCTAGCAGATATCTCTAAAGTTAAGGATTTTGGGTTAGCGAAATATTGTCTAGGACTTGAGATCGAACAAACTGCGAGTGAAATCAGAGTGTCACAGCGACGGTACATCGACAACATGCTGAGACGGTTCAACATGACAGAGTGTCGTACTGTCTTGACGCCCATGGAAGTCGGCGCGAGATTGATTGACGAGGTAAAGAACGATACGAAGGAAGCCCAACATCCCTGGCCATATCGTGAGTTAATTGGGGCTCTTATGTATCTGGCCGTAACGACAAGACCGGATATTGCGAACACCGTAACGAAATTAGCACAATTTTGTAATTGACCGAGCGAAACCCATTGGAAATCGTCAAAAAGAGTTCTTCGTTATCTGCGTGGTACGAAAGAAGTTGCATTAATCTATCGCCCAGGAAAAGGGGGTATTACCGGTTATTCAGATTCCGATTGGGGAGGATGCAACATAGATCGCCGATCCTTCTCAACTTATGCGTTTTTGTTGAGCGGAGCGGTTATTTCGTGGAAATCTCAAAAACAAAGGACTGTTGCGTTATCATCAACCGAGGCAGAGTATGTGAGTCTCGCGGAAGCTGTGAAAGAAGCAATATATTTGCGAAGGCTGATGAGCGAAATATGCTTCGAGGAATTTGCGAATGTCGAGTTATTTGGGGACAATCAAGGAGCGTTGTACCTTGCCACCAATCCCGTATTCCACTCGCGTACGAAACATATTGATATTAAATATCATTTTGTCCGAAATGCGTTAACCGATAAGAGAATGAGTATCTCGTATGTATCAACAAATGATATGATCGCGGATATTTTGACGAAGGCCTTGCCAAGTCAAAAACATGTTACATGTATGTCAAGAATGGGATTGGATGTAGAGTGAAAGAGTGTGAGAACGCACGTATTGAGGAGGCGTGTTGGTGAGAAAAGCGTTTCCGACTTTACATGACAATACGCGCGTATGCGAGATTATGAAGAGTGGGATAATCTATCCCCTCCCGTTTTCAATTATTTCCTTCACGAATCACTCGAGCGATTTGTCCCTTCTTCTCCGTTGCGATTGTCCGAGTTGCACGTACTCAACGCGACCCTTAGCGAACTTACCTACTCGTATACTAATGTATTTCTTTCGGTAAAATATATTTCATTGCAATAAACAAAACACACATAACCAACATAAGAAGGCCAAAGAAAATATACAGATATAACTAGGGGCAAGATCTGATTAAATTATTTTCTTTCCGCATTATTCGAGACTCCCTTCTCCGCCAACCTGGAGGTTTTTTTAAACATAGCTATGCAAAATCAATTGAGCTCATTCCTAAACTTTGCTATTATCATTCAGCACTAATAAGAACGATAGTATAATTTTCCGCTTGCACGTGAACACTGTCTCACAAATAAAGTCACTTTAGTATGCGTCTCACAATCAGCGTCACTCACCTGCGAACGTCACTTTAGTATGCGTCTCCGATTTCACCCAAACATATATATGTTATAGAACTGCGGAGTCGTTCTGATCGTGCAATTAGATATATCTCTAAAGTGCAATTAAACTGCTATAACGGAACGAATTTCGGATTCGCGTCAACGATCAATTGGAGCAAGTAAGAATTTTGGCTTCGATGTTTTTATGAAATGTTTAACAAGTCGACTATATTTTCTATACTCGCCGCTTTGTACTTGCTTCATATTTTCGCTGCTGATTATAAATTTGTATTCTTTGTCTTATTCGGCATTTCGTGAAACACCTTCACCGTGAGCTGCAGTAATCAAACCAGGAAGTAATAGCAAAAACTATGCCTTCATAGGATCTCGAAAAAGACTCAAAAGCAAACTGTGGCGTATGTCGGAACAACATCAGTGATACTGAAAGTACTGTCGGTAAATATCCAAACGCATCCCCAATACGGCAGGCGTTTTGTCCCACGTGCGGTCGGTAAAAATCCTACGATCAAGTTTTCTCCTAGACGGTGCGCATTTCGGGTAAACGAAAAGAAAAACGTTGTTTGTCGTTCAATACAGTTGGGAAGGTGATTCTTTTATTTTTTCGGTGTGACATATGGCCTTATGCTGATGACTTCCAAAATTTGTTTATTGAATGGTTTTTTATGGCATGCTGGACAAGTAAGATTCGCGTGAAGGCGATAATCATTTGTTTATCCCTCGCTGGCAAATAAACATGGATAGCGAACGACGATGCCGAAAACGATCTTTTCTTATATCCACTCGAACGAATGGCATCAAACTACTACATCGGCTGGGTAGCATGATCGATCTTCTCAAATGTGGTCGTGCGAAGATTTTCGTTGGTAGCGTTGATCTCTGATGTCGTAGGCTGTAGTCCATGTTCTCGTTAGTCGATAAGGTAGAAGTACAGGAGAAGAGAATTTTTTTGATTCGTCTTGGATGCAGTGATTTATCCATTAGTAGAGCTAAGCGACGGTACCCAGCGCTGGATTTCACGTTTTTAAATTGATGTTTAGATAGTCGTACAGATTCCGGTTTTTGTTGCGTACAAACTGAACCCATAAATAAAAACGCATCTCCATAGGGATTATATAAAAACGTTAGGCTATTGTGGTCAGTTTTTCTAAGTTTTATATTATAGACTATGCAGTAGAATATAATATACAATATATGTGATTCGATGACAAGATTAAGTGATCTAGAAACGGGTTTATTCCCCGTATCCTGCGCTAGACGTGCTGAGTGTCTACTAGGGAAACGGGATATATATCGCAATACATGCTTATGCGACGTTTGTGCGAAACGCTGGAATGATTAGTTCGCCGCGTTGCGGCGAGATGTGGAACTGCCACAGCAATTTAAAAAAAGCGCCATCTGTAAGGGGACACCGAAAATCCAGCAGTCGAAAATATCCCTACTAGTCTTTCATAGATACACGTTCTTTAATCGCTTATCAAGGCTGGCCGCTAAAGTAGGGTTTCGACGCCTCATTATCGGTTCATATTCAATCGAGGTACGACGTCCAACATCCTGCAGTGTTTGCGTACGCCGGCAGAGTTTGTGATGTTATGTTGAGTTGACGTGACCTGTTAATTTTTCGTCGCTATCCCTTCAATATTTATTATCTTAAAGAGTAAAATTATTTATCCGCTCAGTAACAATCGCGACTGAAGCGATCGTGGTGTCAACAAGAAATTATCGTTTCCGTAAATAAAGCGCATTTAGAGTGAGTACTGTTTTTTTCCGAGGGTACTCCAATTTTGAGGTTAACTGGGTGAGTTTTTGGATGGCAAAATGCCACGTGTTGTAACTTCGTAACCGTTGTGCTAAACATTTGTGAAGTTATTGCCCATCGTACTCACGCTATTTTAGGGTGAGTACGGGAGTTTTGATAATCCCTTGGACCTGACGGGACAAATCCGTTTGTGTTACAAACGTGCCAAGCTTACGAGATCACATAGTGATCAAATAACGACAAGCCCTTTGAGCCGGTCCAACCAACAGCTGTTAAAGCCAGTTTCCACTTTTTAATTGGCGTTTGCTAGTAAGGGCGAAATTCACCGACGTTCCTTTATCAGCTGTCGGCAACAAGGATATCTGTACAGAGATTTTCGAACTATTTCCTCGTGTAACTGAATTTTACACAGCTACTTTTCCGGCGCTTTCATTCATGTTTTATTCCTCCATGACTATACAAAATGACGCACAAGGAATGTTCCGTCGAAGAATCCGTATAATTTCTCACTTCGTAACATGACCCCGAGCTCTATTTGTTCTTTTTTTGTTATCCGAGTGTGCCACCATTTGAGGACTCGTCGATTAAGAAATTGTTAGATTAACGCGAGCGTTAATCTAATTGGACGTTTTCCAGAGCGCTCGACGGCACGCCCAAATAGGAGGTGTGAAATGATTAACGAAAAAAAAAAAAAAAAAATTAACGGAAAAAAAAACATTGCGGTCGAATAAGGGAAAAAAAATTATGCGCAGTTTACGATTGTAGTAATCCGCTTCCAATGAATTTCGAAATGCCGCATCAAGAGCAACGATAGCGAAACAGCCTTGACGCCCGTACGAGATTCTGTAATTCGTGATTCGCTATCGGAAGATACATAAAAGCCAAAAAAAGCATATGCATATAGCAATAACTTCCCACTTACTGATAAACTTATAACCGGTGTTCCTGTCTCGATAAATCTCGGCTCTTTTCTTGTCATGATTCGCTGAAAGTTGTTCGCGGGGAAATATAATTTTTTCGTCAATCTATTATTTATGGTTCACTTATACTAACTTATGATTGAACCGGCTGAATGTTGTGTTTTGCAAATGTCTTTTGTCTTCTAACTTTTTACTTCAAAGTCAAGACCGCACTTTCTTTCGATTAGAAAAGTATTTTTTCCGATGCGCATCCTTTTTTTGTTTGTTTGAAGTTTTGAAGTAGGTTTGTTCAATTCTTAAGGCGCAGGATTGACTCGACATCCCGCTGTTTTGAAAGTGTGCTTTTCGAATCGAAAATGGTAATTTGCTGTAAGATATTAATAGCAAAGGACTGTCTTGTTTGATGACAACACGGAGAAAAATACGGCCTCAAATTCTACCACTGGTTGCCAGAATTCTAATATTCAGTGCTAGAAAAGTATAGCAGTTTACTGCCAGTTCGGAATTCTAAGACTTGCTATAGAAGTGTAAAGATGATTCTTACACCGTATTGTTAGAGGCCGACCTACGACGAGCCTGTACGTTTGTTCCCCCCCCCCCCCCCCCCCCCCGATCGACTTGTACGAGCAAGGATAATCACCGTGCGATAACGAGAGGCAGTCGTTACGAATCCTCGCCCGCGCTTAGTCTGTCCGAACGAATAACAAACTGTGCGACAATCAACGTTCCGACTCGAGAAGCTTTACGCTCCGAGAGACACTCACGCTCCCGTACGCGACCGATTTCTGGGTGTAATAGTATTATTATAACCGTAATAAACCTTTCCATTTTGTTGTTTTGAAACCCCTTTTTCTTTTCTCTCTCGCCGCGCTATCCCGCTCCGTATCACCTCACCCATTAACAGTATAGTAAAAATGATGCGTGCATATTACATTTGAAACTATCCTCGCGTAGGCGCGAGTCCTGTATGCTGTATAGTAAAAATAATGCCTGCTTTGTAAAATACCATCCTGTTACCCGCTATACACGTTACAACGGTTACACGCTATATTTTCATATGGATTTTAGTATACGTATAGCATAAATCTTCGTGTATGTATAGATTTCACTATACGCATAGCACAAATCTTCGGCGTAGAGCGAAAAATATTACGAAGTTATTAGCAAAATGTGACTCTTTATACCGTACTATTTGTAGAATACTGGCAACTAATTGTTTCAATCACGTGGGCAAAATATTTTTTGAATACTACAAATAAATCACAATATGCACCTATGTGAAGTTGGCAACTGACTTTACAGAAAGTGATTTTTTTTTTTGCATTCGTTTGTACTCGGTTTGTACCCGTTTGTACCGTCTTAAATTTCGTTTGTACCTTAAGGGGGAAAAAAGTACGAGGGTATGAAAAAATGAACCGCAACCCATTTAGAGCCAAGCAATTTTAATAAACGTGACTGAAAAGAGAATCGTTTATACCCGTTTGTACCGTTAAAAATTTTTTTTTTGGAATTTTTTTTTCAAAATTCGATTTTTTTTTTTTTTTTTAATCTCCGTTTGTACCGACAAGTATATCGCTTGGACCACCTAGAAATTGTTTCTATTCATTCGTATCGGTGAGTACATCGTATCTACCACCGTGTAATCGTTTATACCCATTCGTACTGACGAGTATATTGTTTGTACCACCAAGAAAACGTTTGTACCCGTCTGTACTGTCGAGCAATCGTTTGTACCCGTTCGTATCGACGAGTATTTCGTATGTACCACCGAGATAACGTTTGTACCCGTCTGTACTATCGAGCAATCGTTTGGACCCATTCGTACTGACGAGTATATCATTTGTACCAACGAGCAAATGTTTGTACCCGTCTGTATTATCGAGCAATCCTTTGTACCCGTTCGTATCGACGAGTATATCGTTTGTACCACCGAGAAATCGTTTGTACCCGTCTGTACTATCGACCAATCGTTTGTACCCGTTCGTATCGACGAGTATTTCGTATGTACCACCGAGAAAACGTTTGTACCCGTCTGTACTATCGGGCAATCGTTTGTACCCATTCGTACTGACGAGTATATCGTTTGTACCAACGAAAAAACGTTTGTACCCGTCTGTACTATCGAGCAATCGTTTGTACCCGTTCGTATCGACGAGTATATCGTTTGTACCACCGAGAAATCGTTTGTACCAGTCTGTACTATCGAGCAATCGATTGTACCCGTTCGTATCGACGAGTATATCGTTTGTACCACCGAGAAATCGTTTGTACCAATCTGTACTATCGAGCAATCGATTGTACCCGTTCGTATCGACGAGTATATCGTTTGTACCACCGAGAAAACGTTTGTACCCGTCTGTACTATCGAGGAATCGTTTGTACCCATTCGTTCTGACGAGTATATCGTTTGTACCACGGAGAAAACGATTGTACCCATCTGTACTATCGAGCAATCGTTTGTACCCGTTCGTATCAACGAGTACATCGTTTGTACCACCGAGGAAACGTTTGTACCCGTCTGTACTATCGAGCAATCGTTTGTACCCGTTCGTATCGACGAGAATGTCGTTTGTACCACCGAGAGATCGTTTGTACTCATTCGTACCGGCGATTAATCGTTTGTACCCATTCGTACTGACGAGAATATCGTTTGTACCAACGAGAAATTGTTTGTACCCGTCTGTACTATCGAGCAATCGTTTGTACCCGTTCGTATCGACAGTATATCGTTCGTACCACCGAGAAATCGTTTGTACCCGTTGGTTTCGACGAGTATTTCGTATGTACCACCGAGAAAACGTTTGTACCCGTCTGTACTATCGGGCAATCGTTTGTACCCATTCGTACTGACGAGTATATCGTTTGTACCAACGAAAAAACGTTTGTACCCGTCTGTACTATCGAGCAATCGTTTGTACCCGTTCGTATCGACGAGTATATCGTTTGTACCACCGAGAAATCGTTTGTACCAGTCTGTACTATCGAGCAATCGATTGTACCCGTTCGTATCGACGAGTATATCGTTTGTACCACCGAGAAAACGTTTGTACCCGTCTGTACTATCGAGGAATCGTTTGTACCCATTCGTTCTGACGAGTATATCGTTTGTACCACGGAGAAAACGATTGCACCCATCTGTACTATCGAGCAATCGTTTGTACCCGTTCGTATCGACGAGAATGTCGTTTGTACCACCGAGAGATCGTTTGTACTCATTCGTACCGGCGATTAATCGTTTGTACCCATTCGTACTGACGAGAATATCGTTTGTACCAACGAGAAATTGTTTGTACCCGTCTGTACTATCGAGCAATCGTTTGTACCCGTTCGTATCGACAGTATATCGTTCGTACCACCGAGAAATCGTTTGTACCCGTGAGTTTCGACGAGTATTTCGTATGTACCACCGAGATAACGTTTGTACCCGTCTGTACTATCGAGCAATCGTTTGTACCCATTCGTACTGACGAGTTTATCATTTGTACCAACGAGAAAACGTTTGTACCCGTCTGTATTATCGAGCAATCGTTTGTACCCGGTCGTATCGACGAGTATATCGTTTGTACCACCGAGAAATCGGTTGTACCCGTCTGTACTATCGACCAATCGTTTGTACCCATTCGTATCGACGAGTATTTCGTATGTACCACCGAGAAAACGTTTGTACCCGTCTGTACTAACGGGCAATCGTTTGTACCCATTCGTACTGACGAGTATATCGTTTGTACCAACGAGAAAACGTTTGTACCCGTCTGTACTATCGAGCAATCGTTTGTACTCATTCGTATCGAGTATATCGTTTGTACGACCGTTTGACCGATTTGGAAGCTGCAGTGCCGGCGGTCGACGTTCCGGCGGTGGGGTTAGCGGTACCGTTATTCTGTTGGAGAACGTTGGCCCTGATGCCGTATGCCGCCATTATCGTCCTCAATCGTTCGTTTTCGGCGGTCAAGGCTCTCACTTGTTCCTCCACATCAACTTGCCTAAAAAAGAATAATCTATTGGAAATAGGACTCAAAAATCGCACACGTACACTTATTCCGTTTTTTTTTTTTTTTTTTTTTTTTAGGGGGGTCTGTGCCTACCCGATTGCGGCAGTCCTCATTTGTGCATTTGCACCGGTCCAGGCAGGGCACATTCTGCTTCAGGCACCCACACACCCTCGTCGAGCAATTACCGCGGCACTTGCAGCCTTTGCGTTTCGGTGGCGTGGAAGCTGCAGTGCCGGCGGTCGACGTTTCGTCGACAACATTTTTTTTAAACAATTTCATCAAAAAATCCGCCTCCCACCCCCCTCGACGCGCGATGGTCCTTTTTTTATGGTGTGCACGATTACAGCCTTCACGTTCATCCTGCAACAAAAACCCAAAAAGCATTTTACTTTAGACACATATAGCTATCGTTTGATGAAGCAAAAAAGCAAGACGTTTAATAGTTTTTTATTTATAACAAAAAATCGATCAATTTTTTTCGAAAAATCGGTACTTCAAGTTCAAAACGTCACCAAATCGTCAATTTTTTTTTCCCCCTTCATCGAACGATAGCTATATGTGTCTAAAGTAAAATGCTTTTTGGGTTTTTATTGCAGGATGAACGTGAAGGCTGTAATCGTGCACACCATCAAAAAAGGACCATCGCTCGTCGAGGGGGGTGGGAGGCGGATTTTTTGATGAAATTGTTTAAAAAATTTTCTGTATGTAGTAAACAGATCAATAAAACTATATGCCAAGTTTCAGAAGTTTTCCGTTGTATACTTTCTTCACAAAAATATTCCCAAAAAGCGGTAAATTTTGCGAAAAAAAAGACAATCCCCCTAAGGGGGGATTGTATTTTGCGAAATGCGATTGCGATTGCGAAAAAAAAAAAAAAAAAAAAAATAATGATTTTTTTTTTATTTTTTTCATTTATTTCTTTTATGAATACTCTGTACTTACCCGATTACGGCAGTCCTGATAGGTGCATTTGCACCGAACCCGGCAGGGCAAATCCTTCCTCGCGCACCCACACACCTTTGTGGCGCAGTTTCCCCGGCATTTACAGCCTTTGCCTTGGGGTGGCGGGGAAGCGCCAATTCCGGCGCTCGACGTTCCGGCGGTGGACGTCCCGGCGTTGGACGTTCCGGCGGTGGACGTTCCGGCGGTTCCGCCACCGTTCCCAAAAATATTGACCGCGATACCGTAAGCGGCCATGATTCCTCTCAACCGTTCATTTTCGGCGGTTAACACCCTTACCGCTTCCTGTAGATCAGCTAGGCTAAAAAAATTATTAATCTGTTGAAAACACGACTCAAAAATCGCACACGTACAATTTTTCTGTTTTTTTTTGTTTTTTCACTTTAGCGACTGACTTTTTGTCCTGACGCGACATTTGACAGCGGTGAGATCCGTAGGTACAAACAAAAAAAAACACAATACGAATAACGGCTCTGACTTAAAAATAACAAAAAAGCAAACGGCACTGTTTTAAATATATACGATATACAACACGACACTCGACGAGGAAAAACGTTTTATTCCTACGACCTTCGTCTCGCTTCTGCTGTGTAACGATATCACGAACATCGCAGCCAGATCGCGCGCGAAAGTTACCCTCTCTCTAGTCCCTTGCGCGCCCATCACACAATCATAGTAGCGCGTGACGTCACGCGACGGCACGCGCGAGGATTTTAGATGATTTCAATGCTTATTTAGCTCTTGATGCTCTGCGTTATTAATGTATACAAAAAAATGTATCGCGCACTCTGAACGCCTATTTTTTTAGTTTATACGTTAATTTAAATATAATAATACATCTAAATTACAACTTATTCATCTTCTAAAAAATTGTTTACGCTTTACTCACACCCGTCCTTATGCCAAATAAATTATAATTCAGAAAAGTAAGTGAAAATATATTTATATTCGTATTATTATATTAATTCTTATACTTTCATCAAGCGATAAAATATTATCTCCAAAAACAAGTCAATCATCAATCCGGCCGCCAATCGTAAGTGCCAGAAAATGCATCTTTAACACAAGCGATAGGATGGTCCCGTTGGTAGCGTTCCTGGCTTCGGTCCGTAGGGGCGCAGGATCGTTTCTCACGCTCAGCGCTTTTTTTTTTTAATCATGGTGACTTGACCAATATCAAGGTCATTGAGCCCATTCAATTCACTTCAATTTGCTTTTTTTTTTCCGTACGACCATTTTTCGCTGAGATATCTCAGGAACTAATGGTCGTACGAGAATTCGATCGGTAGTTTTGGAAACGTGAATACTCTACAAGCTCCGATTATTATTGTAGTGAAACTTTTATTCTCAGGTAGGTGCGTTCGAAAGGCGAAAAAGGATAGTCAGACTGCTTGGAACTTTATAAAATTTCGACCGAACATTCTTGAACATATTTACTTTCGAAAAATGTAAAAAAAAAAAAATTTTTTTTTCAAAGTTTCTAAGTAGAATCCTGCCTTAAGTTCAAAACCCCGATATTTTCCTTGTCCGCTTCCTTTTCAACGATAATGGAAAAGGTGCGATCGAGTACCATGAACTCACGATTAATAGCCGTCGATTTGTCTGGCTTTATCGAGTTTCGTAGTCAAACAAGGTACCGCTGTAACCTCGTCATGTTCGTCCGTTCGTCCGTTAGTCGTAGCCTCAGTTTTTACAGTGTTAAACGTAAATGCGGTTCCGTTTATCGTTTTATTATTGTTTACTAGCATTCTGCAAGGGTTATCGATAAAAATGATGATTTGGTTCAGGTACATCGATAAGTTTGGGACATATGGACAACCAATATATCGCTTGGTTGCCTTCATGGAAAACGTCGTAAGAGGCCTGCGTAGATAGCTTTGTCCCGTCCTTTTTGAAGCCTCGTTAATAAAATATTAAACATAAAAAAAAGGATTTACCCCTCTCGATCCTGCCTGTGGTCGTAGAGTATACCGATTGCGGATCATTAAGGAAGTTGGAGCTTCAGCGACAACCCAAGATTATAGTTTTTTAAGGAGGTCCGATCACTTCCACGGGGTAGAAAAAAATTCCAAATTTATTTCACCCACAGCTGCTCTGATTGATGTTTACTTATGTTGATTATTCGTATTATCGATTATAGTGTGCCAAATGTTGTGGTAAATGATATATTTATCGCACGTGAGCAAATAAAAACTGAAAAATTGGAATGTCAACGACTCGGTAGTAATCTTCGTAATAATATTAACGTAATAAAATTCAAGACTATTTAAATAGGCTTGAATTACCTCAGCGGAATTAACACGATAGGCAGCCATATTATCGATACTTGATAAATGATAAAATTCCATAAATAGTTGTTTGCATATTTTGTGGCAGCTTCTATTCGAATTAATTTCAAAACAAAGCTGGGTTATATTCGCCAAACGCATCAGCTGTCACTCGCGACGTTGCTTAGTCTGTGGGTGCTATTTCGCCGTTCGTACCATTTTCAACCGGAAGTTGAAACTTTCTTGTAATGTCGTGCTTTAACTACACGGTGAAGATTGATTTTCTTATTTTTTACAATATCCATTATATCTAATCTATCGAAATTCAGTCTCCCAACGGGTTTAGTTGGATACGTGAGCAGAAAAACCACGATCACTGCACTTCCGGCTGACCGTCTCCATTAGACAACGTCTCGAGTAGAAATATTGTCAGGCAATCGCAAAAAATTTTTGCGATTTTTTTTCGAAATGTCATTTCATTTTTTGCTAAAAAAGATAGATTTTGAAAAATTCAGAATAACTCGAGAACAATAGGGTTTTAAAAAAAACATCAGGAATGAAAAAAGTTGCGTATTTTTATACTGAATCGCCTGGAATTTTTTCAGAATTTTTCCCCGAAATTTTTTTTTTTTTGAGTATTCTCACTCAATAAAAATACTCCAAAAAAAAAATTTTGGAGAAAAATTCTGAAAAAATTCCAGGCGATTCAGTATAAAAATACGCAACTTTTTTCATTCTTGATGTTTTTTTTTAAAACCCTATTGTTCTCGAGTTATTCTGAATTTTTCAAAATCTATCTTTTTTAGCAAAAAATGAAATGACATTTCGAAAAAAAATCGCAAAAATTTTTTGCGATTGCCTGACAATATTTCTACTCGAGACGTTGTCTAATGGAGACGGTCAGCCGGAAGTGCAGTGATCGTGGTTTTTCTGCTCACGTATCCAACTAAACCCGTTGGGAGACTGAATTTCGATAGATAAGATATAATGGATATTGTTAAAAATAAGAAAATCAATCTTCACCGTGTAGTTAAAGCACGACATTACAAGAAAGTTTCAACTTCCGGTTGAAAATGGTACGAACGGCGAAATAGCACCCACAGACTAAGCAACGTCGCGAGTGACAGCTGATGCGTTTGGCGAATATAACCCAGCTTTGTTTTGAAATTAATTTGAATAGAAGCTGCCACAAAATATGCAAACAACTATTTATGGAATTTTATCATTTATCAAGTATCGATAATATGGCTGCCTATCGTGTTAATTCCGCTGAGGTAATTCAAGCCTATTTAAATAGTCTTGAATTGAATTTGGTCTTGAATTTTATTACGTTAATATTATTACGAAGATTACTACCGAGTCGTTGACATTCCAATTTTTCAGTTTTTATTTGCTCACGTGCGATAAATATATCATTTACCACAACATTTGGCACACTATAATCGATAATACGAATAATCAACATAAGTAAACATCAATCAGAGCAGCTGTGGGTGAAATAAATTTGGAATTTTTTTCTACCCCGTGGAAGTGATCGGACCTCCTTAAAAAACTATAATCTTGGGTTGTCGCTGAAGCTCCAACTTCCTTAATGATCCGCAATCGGTATACTCTACGACCACAGGCGGGATCGAGAGGGGTAAATCCTTTTTTTTATGTTTAATATTTTATTAACGAGGCTTCAAAAAGGACGGGACAAAGCCATCTACGCAGGCCTCTTACGACGTTTTCCATGAAGGCAACCAAGCGATATATTGGTTGTCCATATGTCCCAAACTTATCGATGTACCTGAACCAAATCATCATTTTTATCGATAACCCTTGCAGAATGCTAGTAAACAATTATAAAACGATAAACGGAACCGCATTTACGTTTAACACTGTAAAAACTGAGGCTACGACTAACGGACGAACGGACGAACATGACGAGGTTACAGCGGTACCTTGTTTGACTACGAAACTCGATAAAGCCAGACAAATCGACGGCTATTAATCGTGAGTTCATGGTACTCGATCTCACCTTTTCCATTATCGTTGAAAAGGAAGCGGACAAGGAAAATATCGGGGTTTTGAACTTAAGGCAGGATTCTACTTAGAAACTTTGAAAAAAAAATTTTTTTTTTTTTTTACATTTTTCGAAAGTAAATATGTTCAAGAATGTTCGGTCGAAATTTTATAAAGTTCCAAGCAGTCTGACTATCCTTTTTCGCCTTTCGAACGCACCTACCTGAGCGTGCTATTGTGACCCGCCTGGTGCAAGTATAAGAAGGCCGAACCAAACAACGCTTTAAAAAATTATAAACATCCTCCTGCTCTTGCTAGTGACGTACAAGAGGTGCTGAAGCCGATCTACGAACATCTAACAAAAACGGAATTACTGGAGAGATGTTTGGGTGGAAACACTCAAAATAACAACGAATGTTTCAACTCTACAGTTTGGGCTATGGCACCGAAACATGTCTTTAATGGCAAAAAAAATCGTCAAAATTGCGTGCCTCACTGCTGCCTGCGTTTTTAATGAAGGATTCAGCCCAGTTTTAAAAATAATGGAAGAAATGGGCATTACAATCGGCCCAACCGTCATGCAGTTCGCCACTATGCGCGACCAGCATCGCATCGTTCGAGCGAACCGCCGCTCGACTGAGGCTTCTAAGGAGGGCAGAATTAAAAAAAAAAAGGCTAAATTGGATGAAAACACCCACCTGGAACACGTCGAAGGCATATTATCTGGCCCAGGCATCGCTGATTGAGGGTAAGATAATTTTTTCTACGATTTATCACTCACCAAAACTTTAAACGCGTTTTTCTCGAAACGACATTTTCAAGTACCGTGGTCGTGATAACTCAAAAAGTACTGAACCGATCCTTATGAAATTTGGAACACATATTCTATATGTGTGTACCAACCGACCTAACTACAATTAACTTAAAATTTTGATTAGAACTATTTTTTTATTGAAAAAAAAGACCCAAAAAAAACGCATTTTTTTTGTTTTTTCGTATTTTAGCCGCCATTTTGTTAATTTTGCACGTATATAAAATATTCTAGTTAGGTCGGTTCCTGAAGACATACTGAACATGAAACTATTTGATTTTTTTGTTTCAGACCATCCGTCGGGAAGATTTCACGACCACGGCAACGGTACCTGCTTTTCGAGGCGTTGGCTTTAAACATATTTTACGTGTACAAAAAATGAATAAAATACATTTAAAAAAAAAATTTTATGTAAAAGAGTGTATTTCTTGAACAGTTTAAACCCCATATTCACGTGTGCGATTTAAACCCCATTTCACGTGTGCGATTTTTGAGTCCTCTTTCCAATTGATAAATCATTTTTTCAGCCAAATTGATCTGCAGGAACAGATCAGGGTGTTGACCGCTGAGAACGAAAGATTGAAGGAGATAATTGCGGTTCACGGTATTGTCGTCAACTTGGCTCAAATCAATGAAAGAATTGTAGATGAAGCCGGTAACGCAAACTTCACTACGGGCACGAATTCTCTTGACACGTCCAACGACGGAACAGAAGCGTCCGTTACACCTAAGGACAAAGGCTGCAGGTGCCGAGGGATCTGTTCCACAAGGGCTTGTGGATGCGTCAAGAAAAGTTTACCCTGTCAGGAGCGCTGCAAATGCACCAGCAAGCATTGTCGTAATCAGGTAAACACGGTTAATACACGTACGACGCCTTTCGACAAACGACATCTTAACGTGCCATGCATTTTTACCAAAGTTTCATCGTCGTGTTCTGGCGATAATACCATTGCTATGTTATGCTAGGGTTATTACTCAGCTAGTGTCTGATCGATTTAATTGCACATTCAAAACTGAGCCTGGTGGCTGACCAAAGAACAACATAAAGATCACGCACAGAGTATTTTTCCATCGTCATTTGTTGGTGTCAGCACTTGATGAGTCAATGTTAAACTACTATGTACTTATGCTGTAGGTCGTTGGACCGCATTAATTGATTAGATACTAATTTCAGTTTCATTCAACGCGGTTGAAGCGATCCGCTTGAGTCAAACGATGGCTTAGGAATTTTTATTTTCAATGACCCTTAAAAAAATGCAAACAAGGTATAGACTTTGTAACGAATCTCTTATTAAATGGGTTCGTCACAACTCTCTTTACTTGGAGTATATCTTACAGACACCCTCTGACGGGCTACGTTCTCGAACTACCGGGTTTCCTTTCTTTCAGTCTTTAAGATGCCATACGGCTGTCGCCGTTTGCCGCCCTTCGATACGCGGTAACCTGCTACGTTGATACACAAATTAAAGGCACGTTCCTCTCTACGTACGGGGACTTTTTCCCTTCAATTCGGCCTCGCTCATTGCGCGGAGACAATAAACATTACGCAAAGAGACATGAATAACGTTATCCGGCGATAACTAAAGATTTTGGACATGCAACAACATACACTTTTCATCAAGTACGCGCTTTACGTCACGCGACAATAAATACCACAGTTGAATAACAAGAATAGAATGGTTTTCGCCATATGTGCGACTTATGTTACGCTACAATAAATATCACATCTATATCACCGCCAACCGCATAGACCTTTTGTCTTTCCCCTTAACTAATTCTCCTTTCGGAGCACGACTTCAAGTTTCACGGGCACGATATCGTGGCTCGTGATTTTCAGCAGTCAAATACATACGTTCGTGTCCATCTGACGAGCTCACGCGCAGCGTGAGTCGAACGGAAATTTCACCGAGGACGAAACGCCATCCGCGTGACCTTTTTCTTCATATAATGAGGAAGATCCCGTTGAGCCGGTATGTTCTCGTGGGTGACTGCGTGGCACGCGGCGTCGAATCGCCGGCCTTCGAAACGAGGAGAAGCCGCGTTCAAGCTGCCACGTGTGCATGGGCCAGAGGGTCCTCGATGCTCCAAAGCCGATCCTCACGAGATAATTTGCATGCTTTTGAAACGGTATGTTCCCGTGGCCGACAGCGTGGCACGCGGCGACTTTTATTTTCGCCCATCGAGATGAAATGAGGTTCGACTTGCAAGATGGCCACTGGGCGCACCGGCCATGCGGCCTTTGGACATTCCGAAGTCGACTCTCTCGAGAAATCCCCACGGCCAACAGCGAGGCGCGCGGAAACGGTTATGCTCTACTTTGCATCACTATTTCTTCTTATATTTGGTAATACAACTGCTATTTTAACGATACTTCGAGGAGCGTGGTCGACCGCGTGACCGTACGTCCTCCTTCGACCATTGACGGAGAGCGAGACCGGTATAGTGAGAAATAGTCAACGATAGGCCCCGAGACAGTACAGTGCTCAAGAGCGTCATTTATTTTTTTGTTACTATCAGTGTGTCCCATTGTCGTATTTTGTATTTTTTTTGTCCGTCCACGCGTTTTCTCCACCTGTAGAATGTCGCGTCAGCCCAGCGGGGCCAAAAAGTCAGTGGCCTAAGTAAAAAAAAAAACGGAATAAGTGAGAAAGTGAGAAAAGAATAAGATTATTCTTTTTTTAGGCAAGATGAATTGGAGGAAGAGGTAAGAGCACTGAGAGCCGAAAACGAAAGGTTGAGGAGGATCATGGCGGCGTACGGCATCGCAATGAACGTTCGTCAATCGAATGACGGTACGGCAAACCCCACCGCCGGAACATCGAGCCCCGGCACTTCAGCGTCGACACCACCGACGCGCAAAGGCTGCAAGTGTCTATTGTGTCTTAATATAATAATACATCTAAATTACAACTTATTTATCTTCTAGAAAATTGTTTACGCTTTACTCACACCCGTCCTTATGCCAAATAAATTATAATTCAGAAAAGTAAGTGAAAATATATTTATATTCGTATTATTATATTAATTCTTATACTTTCATCAAGCGATAAAATATTATCTCCAAAAACAAGTCAATCATCAATCCGGCCGCCAATCGTAAGTGCCAGAAAATGCATCTTTAACACAAGCGATAGGATGGTCCCGTTGGTAGCGTTCCTGGCTTCGGTCCGTAGGGGCGCAGGATCGTTTCTCACGCTCAGCGCTTTTTTCTTTTTAATCATGGTGACTTGACCAATATCCAACTTCAAGTGCGGCAAGAAATATCGATGAGTGTATCCAAACTTTTGAGCGGGAGTGTACATATCGATTGTAAAGCGGGATTCGTCTGTTTTAAATTTTTCAGCGGCCGTCATTGCCAAATATAAAGAACACAGCATTGAGGTTCTTTCAAAACACATTTTTTTTTTTTTTTTTTTGAATACTCAGTCCTTATTCGATTGCGGCAGAGCTCCATTGTGCATTTGCACCGGTCCTGGCAGGGCACATTTTTTCTCAAGCACCCACACACCTTCGTCGCACAATTACCTCGGCACTTGCAGCCTTTGCCTTTGGGTGGCGCGGAAACTGCAGTGCCGGTTGTCGACGTTCCGGCGGTGGGGTTGCCGGTACCGATGTATGGCTCCACAATGTCGGCTCTAATGCCGTACGCCGCCATTATCCGCCTCAAACGTTGATTTTCCGCGGTCAACGCTCTTACTTCCTCCTCCAAGTCAAGTTGCCTAAAAAAGAATAATCGATTGAAAATAGCACTCACAAAACGCACACGTACACTTATTCCGTTTTTTTTTTACACTTAAGCCACTGACTTTTCGGCACCGCTGGCCTGACGCGACATTGTACAGGTCTCACAAAAGGGTGGACGGACAAAAAAAACAACAAAATACGGAAATGGGACACACTGACGATAACTTGACAACACTGACGATGCTTCCAGAAACTTCGGTTCGCGACTGGTGTTCGCGACCAGTCCCCCCTTAATGCCCGCCATGTCTTTTTTTTTTTTTTTTTTTTTAGAGTAGAATAGAATAGGATAGAATAATCTGCGCATAAGAATAAACTTACCCGATTGCGGCAGTTCCCTTTTGTGCATTTGCACTGGTCCTGGCACGGTACATCAGTCTTTACGCACCCGCACACCCTCGTCGAGCAGTTGCCCTGGCACTTACAGCCTTTGCGCTTCGGCGTTGTCGAGGCTGAAGTGCCAGCCGTCGACGTTCCGGCGGTGGCGTGTGCGGTACCGTCATTCGGACCACGAGCGTTGACTGCGATGCCGTAAGCTGCCATAATTGTCCTTAAACGCTCATTTTCTGCAGTCAACGCTCGTATCTGCTCCTCCAATTCACCTTGCTTAAAAAAAGAATAATCTATTGAAAATAGATCTTAAAAAGCGCACACGTACACTTATTCCGTTTTTTTTTTTTTTTTTACTTTGGCCACTGACTTTTTGGGACCGCTGGGCTGACGCGACATTCTACAAAGTGCGTGGACGGACAAAAAAAATACAAAATACGAAAACGGGACACACTGACGATAACTTAATAACAATGATGCTGCTTCCAGAACTTCGGTTCGCGACTGGTGTTACCAGTCCAGCCAGATCGCGCGCAAAAGTTACCCTCTCTCTAGTCCCCGCGCGTCCATCACACAATCATAGTAGCGCGTGTCCGTGAGCGAGCGACGCTCGAACATCTTCGGAAAGAGCCGAGTGCCGTCGAAGATTCCCGACCGCGCCTTCGGCAGCTACACCAATACATGGACGCTGAGCACGTTCATGTGCGGCCAAGCCAAAACGAAGGCTTCGAGGGAAAAAGCAATCTGAGCACGACCCGCGCGTGACGTCACGCGACGGCACGCGCGAGGCTTTTAGATGATTTCAATGCTTATTTAGCTCTTGATTCTCTGCGTTATTGATGTATACAAAAAAATGTATCGCGCACTCTGAACGCTTATTTTTTTAGTTTACACGTTAATTTAAATATAATAATAAATCTAAATTACAACTTATTTATCTTCTAAAAAATTGTTTACGCTTTACTCACACCCGTCTTTATGCCAAATAAATTATAATTCAGAAAAGTAAGTGAAAATATATTTATATTCGTATTATTATATTAATTCTTATACTTTCATCAAGCGATAAAATATTATCCCCAAAAACAAGTCAATCATCAATCCGGCCGCCAATCGTAAGTGCCAGAAAATGCATCTTTAACACAAGCGATAGGATGGTCCCGTTGGTAGCGTTCCTGGCTTCGGTCCGTAGGGGCGCAGGATCGTTTCTCACGCTCAGCGCTTTTTTTTTAATCATGATGACTTGACCAATATCAAGGTCATTGAGCCCATTCAATTCAGTTCAATTTGCTTTTTTTTTCCGTACGACCATTTTTCGCTGAGATATCTCAGGAACTAATGGTCGTACGAGAATTCGATCGGTAGTTTTGGAAACGTGAATACTCTACAAGCTCCGATTATTATTGTAGTGAAACTTTTATTTTTTATTTTTTCCATTAGTTTTAGAAAAGTACAAAAAAACGATGTCTTCTTGGTTTTTATGGAATCCACCGCTACTTTGCAAATATTGCGATAAAGACTAATGTTTATGGACGGTCATTCAGCTCAATATGTCCCCAAGAGCCATGCAAAATTCCAAGTTGATCCGATTATCGGTCTTTCTTGCCCGATTAACCAAAATTTGAAAAAAAATTAAAGGCGCAAGTTTCCTCCTTTTCAGACATCATTTCATGAGGAAAAAAAACTTTTCATTACTTTTCGTAGAATTGGGTATTGAGTACGCATTGAATGTTGGAAAAAAACCGTGAAAATCATATTGACAAAAAATTTTCGAAAAAAAATTTTATTCATAAAAAAAATATTGAAAATTTTTTTTTTTATAAAAAAATCAGTTTCGATTTTTTTTTTTAAATGTTGAAATTTTTTTCAAATCTACATTGTACCACCAGCATTAGAATTACCCAAAGCATACCACGGGGAGGTACGCTTTGGGTATTCTACGTACACTTTGGGTAATTCTAATGCTGGCGGTACAATGTTGAATCGAAAAAAAATGTCAACATTAAAAAAATTTTTTAAATCGAAATAGATTTTTTTATAAACAAAAAAATGTCAACATTTTTGTTATTAAAAAAAAAAAAATCGAAAATTTTTAGTCAATATGATTTTCAGGGTTCTTTTCCAACATTTAATGCGTACTCAATACCCAATTGTACGAAAAGTAGTGAAAAGTTGTTTTTCCTCTTAATAATCATGAAATGATGTCTGAGAAGGAGGAAACTTTTTCCTTTAATTTTTTTTCATATTTTGGTCAATCGGGCAAGAAAGACCGATGAACGGATCAATTTGGAATTTTGCATATCTCTTGGGGACATATTGAGCCGAATGACCGTCCATAAACAATAGTGTTTATCGCAATATTTGCAAAGTAGCGGTGGATTTTATAAAAAACAAGAAAACCTCGATTTTTTGTACTTTTTTAAAACTGATGGCAAAAATAATTTTTTTTAAACCTACAATAATAATCAGGGCTTGTAGAGTATGTATTCACGTTTCCAAAATTGCCGGTCGAATTCCCGTACGACCATTAGTTCCCGAGATATCGATGACTGAAGACAAAAGGACGTTTTTTTATTCAGAGGCCGACGAGGAGGCCGATATCTCAGCGAAAAATGGTCGTAAGGAGATAAAAAAAAAGCAAATCGAACTGAATTGAACGGGCTCAATGACCTTGATATTGGTCAAGTCCGAAAAAAATCTCCAAAACACGTGCTCCAAAAACTTTGAAAAACGTAAAAATTTGCAAAATTTTTTTTGCCGTGATATTTCTTCCGACCGCGGAATCAGTGATTCTAAAAAAAAATCATCGTCGGAACTAAAACTAGAAACTTAAAGGTTTAACATCCTTTTTTTTGTACGACCACTTTTGACGAAGTTCAACTTTTCTTGCTCCTTTAATTTTTTGTGTCAATGTATGTTCACTTTCTGGTACTTACGATTCGCGGTCGGATGGATGGTTGTTTTTGGGGATAATACTTTATCGCTTGATGAAAGTATATGAGAATGAATATAATAATACGAAGATAAATATATTTCCGCTTACATTAATGAATTACAATTTATTTGGCATAGGGTAAGTAAGTTGTATTTTACATTTATTATATTTAAATTAACGTAAAAGCTAATAAAATAAGCGGTCAGAGTGCGCGATAAATTTTTCGATACTAAAAGATAACTAATTAAAATAAATATGATAACTAATAAAAATAACTAAGCAAATAAAAATTAATAGTAACCATGATTAAAAAAAAAAAAGCGCTGAGCGTGAGGAACCATGCATTTTTGTTCGATGACATTATTACCGATATGTTGTAGGTCGCTGAATTCGTCTTAAAATCGGTAATTATGTCATCGAAAATAAAAAAGTGGAGTCGAACTTGACGTAGCTTCGGCGCGGACACCGACAAAAAAAAATAGGGGGTCCAGTATGACGGTCTTCTCGAACACTGAAACTTTTGTGTGAAACGCTTTTGGATATGAACAATAGTTGGAGTGCTATTGCTCTGTAACACTTTATGTGCCTGAACCTGTATACAGGGTGGATCATTTAACGTGACCATCCTAAATATATCCGTTGCCTTAAGAGTGACGAAAAAAATGTCAGGTCGTAATTTTATTGATTTCGAAGAGCTGATACAGTGGTGAAAAATGAGATTGAAGTGAATTATAAAAATATCACCATCTTTGTCGGATCCCCTTCGGCATGTAGTGCTTTGCGTCGACTATCATTAATTTTACTGGATCATCTGAAATAAAAAAAAAACAAAAAAAAATCATTAGTTTAACCATAAATCTAGTCCTTAATCGGAGCTTTTTTTCAACAATTAACAAAATGGCGGCTTCTGACAGATAACTTTCGATTTTCGACCAAAAAATCGCTCCTTTATTGTTAAAAAGAAATATAAATTTTCAACAAAAATGAAAATCCTTCGATTAAGGACTAGTTTTTAATGCTATCAATAAGCACACCAAATTTTATCAAAGTCCATCGATTGGTGTTTGAATTATAGTGGTCACCGCCTTGAAAAACATAGCTTCGAAAAAAAGCGTTTCATGTTTTTCAACGTGGATACGGTATTATATGTTCGTCAAATTTTGAGCTCGATGGATTAAGCTAAACTTTTTTTTATGTATTTTGATCCGCTGAATCCGAATATCACATTTTTTTTGCCGAAAAGTCGAGCATTCAGTTGTTTATAGCCAATTGTTAAAACAAGTTTTCAAAAAATTAAAGTTTTTCAGGATGAATTGATTTTTTAAAACATTTTGAGCAATTTTAAAACGAAAGTATTCTTTATAAAATGTTGCTAAAGTTCATAGTTTTTGAGTAATAAATTTGTGACCATTTCTGAAAGGGTTTTCCAATTTTCCACTTGATTTATGGATAGAAATACTAATTAAAAAATGACACATCGAATCATCAATTCCTGGCCCCTACAATAGGGCTTCTGCCGATGTGGAAGCTTCCAAAATATCGATTTTGTTGTTGTCTTCGAAGCATTCTGCCTTCCCGGGTATTTTCGTTTGCGCGTTTGTCAGCCACGTCTATACGTTGAGAATCGATTCTTTCTGTGTGCGGTGAGATAATTGTGGGATATCCCGGAAACTATTCATCGGATGGACTTGAAATTTTCAGGGAATATTTTCGAAACATCATGCTTCAAGAAGATGTAAAAAAAGTCGTTTTTTTTAAATTCTGACCGCATTTCACCCCTTAAATTACTGGGACATTAAAATGCAGCAATGACCCATACATTTCAACATCACAAATTTCTGTATTTTTTAAAAGTCTTCAAAAATTAAAAATTGTTCTTTTGATTGTTAATTTAAATAAGCGTTCTTTCCATTTTTATTCCCCATTAAGGATTGAAGAAAACCTCTGTCTGCATTTACGTGGTACTGTAAGGCGTTGTCGTAATAGACCGCGATTAGGCGACCATCGCAAGTTCGCGCGAATTTTGTTCGTACGAACCCGCGATCAAACATACCGATGTCGAATAGGCGTCTTAACTGACATTCGCACGATGCAATCGACATCTGTATGTTTGATCGCGGATTCGTGTGAGCAAAATTCGCGCGAACTTGCGATGGTCGCGTAATCGCGTTCTATTAGGACAGCGCCTGACAATATTATGATCGTACGGTATGTATAATATAACCGTTGATTGAACGTACGCTGTCCGTACAATACCTCTACAGTAGAGGTACAGTACAAGTATAATAAATGCTAATAAATCTCACTTCATGGGTACAGTAGACGTACTGCACTGATACCGTGGAGGTACCGTACAATTACAATATATGCTAATAAATGTGATTATATGGGTACAGTAGACGCACTGTACCGGTACCTCGGAGATACCGTACAAATACAATAGATGCCAATAAATCTCACTATATGAGTACAGTACACATACGGCACTGGTACCTCGGAGGTACCGAACAAGTACAATATATGCTAATAAATCTCACTACATGAGTACAGTAAGCGTACTACACTGGTACCGTAGAAGTACAATATATACTAATAAATGTCACTATATGGGTACAGTAGACGTACTGCACTGGTACCGTCGAGGTACCGTAGCCGTACATTACTAGTACGGTGGAGATACGCAGTATCGATACCGTGGCGGTACGTTTGCGGTACAGCGTACCGTACGGCGTACCGCTAACGTATCAGTATTGTACGCACACACGTGGTGATCATAGTACCGATACGGCGTACTCCACGTGAGCCGTACATCTGCGGTACGTGGTTATCTGGGGAGTGATAACTCGGATGTCTTGTTGTGGTAGGGCTCCGGCAGTGTGTACGTTTCGCGGAACGCATGGTAAACAGACTGACGTGTGTACAGTCGGTAGATAGTCGGCGGAGTGAAAATGAGCGAACGAATGAATATTGTGTATGTTTGTCGGAAAAAAATAAAGAGACGAGATAATGGGAGCAAGTGATTAACGACTGAAGGTCTTTAGGGACATTGGGGTGAGGAAAGAAAAAGAATATTGCGTCGTTGTAAAAATTCGTCTCGTCGAGGTACGAGGGAAAGAAGTACTTTCCGAATGGTAAATATTGAGGGGGATTGTTTGCAATGTACTGTTGCTTGTTTAAACGTTAATAAAAAAATATAAATGAATTCGGAGTGTAAAAAAGAATGAATGGCGCATTTCGTGTTGGAATCGAGCGCGCGTCGTTAATTACGAAACGTTAATTACGTAACATCCTTAATTACGAAACGATGTGGGGTTCCGGAATAAAGGGGAAACTGTCGTAGTATATAATATGCGTGGGTGTCGTGCTACGTGTTGGTTTTATGTACAAGTTTTCGTTGCGTTTACCGTGTAGGCGGTATGGAGTAGGGGGAAAAATAGCGACGGCCCGGCGTTCGTATTATCGCGAACTAAATATTGAAGACATGAGTTATAAATAAAGGAGAAAAAATGCTAAGTAACATTAGCAAAATAATTTGGCGGGGGCGGGGGGGGGGGGGGATGCCACGTGCGACGTGGTCGATTTGGCTATAGTTATGTATGTATATCGGACTTGTCGTTTTTCGTGTGCCTTTGTCGGGTGAAGCGCGTGTGTGTGTGTGTGAATGTTGTTCTTGTTGTCTCTGTTTGTCGTAGGTCTGTCTGTACTTTGACAGGCGGTTCGTTTGGAAAAAAGAAGAATATTATTATGCAACGTTGGGGTGGGCGATTAAAAATGGCATGCGGAGAAGGGTTTCGTCTTGAGTGGGGTGAAATAAAAATGTGGCATTCCAGAGCGTTCGTTGAATTGAGGGCGTGTATTTTTGTTTTGTTTGAAAACTGTCAAAACAGTTGATATGAGTAAGGAAAAAAAAAAGTGCGGCACATCGGTCGCGAATCTCGTTCGTTGGATTTGAAAACCCTGACTCGAGCCACTCGACCACGGCAGTAGTCGTAGTGTATATACTGGATGAATTGTACGGCTCTGTCGAAGAAAAGTCAGTCCGATAATAAATTATTTGATAGTTATTGTTGATGGGGGTGAAATTTAGCGGCGATGATCTTGATCGAGCACAGGATGAGAATGGGCTTGTTTGGCGAGACGTAATAGTTAATGAGATATGGAAATGGAATCGAATTAATTTGAGTGGGCGGCGACAAGGTTGCGATTAGTCGTAAGATAAATAATTAGATGTTTGTCGACGGAGCGGATAGGAATCAGGATTAAAGGGGCGGTTCCAGTGTGGTTGGGGGGGTAAATTTGGAAGGACCCAAAGAAAATGAATGAGTCGGTTATATAATATCGATGGGATTGATTTGTTTTGGATAAATGATAATTTGATTGGAATTTGTTTGCGTCTCATGATAAGGGACGCCTCTTATCGACTGCTAGCAGCGCGGTAGAATATTTTTCCTCCGGTAGGACGCGGTATTTTGTGTATCGACTGTAGTTCGTCGCGACTTTTGTTATCGCAGAGGGGTATTTCACTTATCGACGAAGTGCAGAAAGAGATTCGCGAGAGGGCAGTCGGTAGTGTAGAGCTCTGTACCGTACTGCACAGTACTGCGTTTTCCACACTTGCGGTACCCTGTACCAATAGTGTGCTTCTCTATCTGAGCACGTTTAGCCGGACCCAAACAAACCCAAACAAACCCCGGTTCGCGCGAGAATCATAACCCAAACAAACCCAAACAGAGCCCGGTTCCCGCGAAAAGAAATGGCCCATTTCAGCGGCGCGGCGCCTTTCGCCGAGTCCGACGTCAACAGAGTATACGAAAAGTTCGGCGTATTCTCGGGGAGCCTGAAATTTTTGCAGGGCTACGGTATGACCGAGTGCTCGGCGGTCGGCTTTCTCGAGTCCTCCAACAGCAAATACGCCAGTATAGGACATCCGATATGCAACAGCGCGGCGAGGCTCGTCGATCCTGTCACGAATCGTGACGTTACGGCTCCCGGACAGACCGGTGAACTGTGGATTCGGGGAGCCCACGTTATGAGCGGTTATCGCGACAACGACCAGGCTACGAGGGACGTCATTCTCGACGACGGATGGCTCAAGACCGGTGACGTTGCTTATTACGACGACGAGGGTTATTTTTTCATCACCGATAGGCTCAAGGAGCTCGTCAAGGTCAAGGGCTTTCAGGTACCACCGGCCGAGCTCGAAGCGTTGCTTCGTACCCACCCGGACGTTGAGGATGCCGCGGTCGTCGGTATACCCGACACCAGATCAGGCGAGCTACCCAAAGCTTTTGTACTCAGGAAGAAGGCCGCTACCATCACCGAGGCTCAATTGCAATATTTCGTTAGGGGAAAAGTCGCTGAGTACAAGGAACTCAGAGGTACGTACACGTCTTCTTTCCACCCAAACGACACACGCTAATCCCCATCCCCCCCCCCCTTGAATCTTTCCTATCTCTCGCGATCTCTTCCCTAGGGCGCTCTCTGCGTGTTGTTTCGCGTCCACGCTCTCGTTTCCGCGCCCGTGCCTGCGTGTGTGTGCATATTGCGGAGCATTGGCCAATTTCGGACATAGATTGTTGTGTTGTCCCAAACCCAAATCCAAACAAACCCAAACACACAAACATCTCATACAACAGGCCCCTTGACTCGAATGGTTTTATTTCATTTTTCAATTTCAAGTACAAACTATATAAAAACTCAAAGGTGCATAGGAGTTGGTGGTGGTGGTGGTGGTGGTGGTGGCGGGTCTGATGAAATTTAAGGCAGGCCCCGCAGTCGACAAAAATTTCCAACAAACTCGGCTTTATTTATCTGTCAAATTGTCTGTGCTGCCTAGTACATGATTTTTTCAATAAAATTATATATATATATATTGTTTCATTGAAAATCGGCTTATGGAATACATTTTTTTAAATACCGCAAAGTATGTGAAAACAAATTTTATCGACACCCTACGGAAAATTGTAAGTTTGAACAATCCAAACAAATGGATACAGCTGCACTTTTAGCTTCAAAGAAATTTTTCAAGGCGTCGAAAAAATAGAGCCTTGTACGATACAAGCTTGAATAGTCAAAGTTCACTCATGTTTTGTCCTTAGCAACTTGTACGTTCTTGACGTGTCGAACACATACCGATACATATTTCCTTCAATTGAGTTTGAGGTTGGACATTTGTATTGTGAGTAATGCTTTCGAAGCGCCCGTCTTTTTAAAATTTTCCTCCTTTCGCTTTCTTTGCGTTTATTACATTTAACAACAAACCAAATTGAAATAGCTTTTGCTTTCGTTTCTTTTTTCGTTTTTTTTTCTCTCCTTTTGTGTCAAAATTCCAAATAACGATAATATATTGTACATTGTAAGGACATTTTTCTTACTGTCTTCATTTTACTAAAAGGAAACGCCTTTTGCCGTCTATCGCCGCAAAAGGCACGATTTTAATTTTTATAATTTACCACAATATTATAACCTCAATCATAGAGCCTTTGGTAAACCCAAACAGAAATACGAACGCTACGGGAGGCGGCGCAGGTGTTGCGCACCGAGCCAAAATACGAAATAAAATCCCATTGTTGCGACACAGTTGTAACGTTGACTGGCGGCGGCTGTGGTAACGACCTTGGCTATTCACCTTCACCAACGCGAAAATCGTTCTCTTCCTCGCCCCCCCCCCCCCCCCCGGCCGCTCGCCCGCCAAACAACCTCGAGTATTCTCAATGCCTGTCGGTTAACATGAGTCGCGGAGTCAGATGCCATACGACGAAACGATTTTGCGACAGCTCATAAAGGCCAGTGTATTAAAGGGTTTCCGGCCATCTCCTACCGTTTTCCTTCTTTCCCTGCTTGTCATTTTTTATTTTTGTTTGCCTTTTTTCGTTGCCTTGCATTTGTCTTCGTACTTGGGTTTCGTCAATTTAGTTTTTCTTCGTATTATAATAAGAGAATCTTCTGCGTGAGTCTCGTTATTTTAGTTTGATTTATGTACAACCTTTCAATTGAGTTTTGTTATTTTTGTTATTCTGTATCGCAAGAATAAGGAGGATCGTATATCAGACCACGCGTTTTGTCCTACCAGCACTGATCCAATCCAATCTAATGTATTTATTCCTCTCTTTCTCTCTCTCTGCACAGGTGGCGTAACTTTTGTCGAATCGATACCCAGAAACCCGTCGGGAAAGATTCTCCGCTTCAAACTCCGAGAAATGTAACGACGAAATGTTGGCGCATCGTTCGTAGCGTGTGGACGGAGGCCTGTTCGGTTCCAGAGATGAATGTTTCATCCTGTGTTGTCGGCCGGACGGCCCGCTGCTGCTGCTGCTGCTGCTGCTGCTGCTGCTGCTGCTGCTGCTGCCGCCGCCGCCGCCGCCGCCGCCGCCGCCCCTCTTGTCGTACTCTTTGAATACTTTCATCGCCTCGTGTATATATATCTAATAATTATTCGAGCAAATTCGTTTCAATAAAAAACCCAAACAAACCCCAATATTTCATCTCTTGTTTTGTCTTTTTTTTCTTCGCACTACCCCCTAGTGGAGTCTTGCTATGGAAGAACCTGAGGGTTTACGTTTAATCCGTATATGCCGCAAATGGGTTTCGCGGTATTCGTATTCTTTTTTTATCACGTATTTGTTTTCAATTTCAGGATGTGCTTGCTTCTTAATTGAGCGAACAATTTCACATCGGTTTGCAGCTTTCGATATTCCAAAACACAAACCCAAACTTTGTTTGATACGACGCGTTGATGATGTTCTTTGATCCGTGTACTGATCTTCCTACCGGTTTCTCCTATGTACCACGCATGGGCAGGAGCAGGGTATCTTGTACACTCTTGGCGCCGCAATTAATTCTAGTCTTTGATCTTCTGCACCCGGAAGCACTTGTGCCAGCTTCTTCTGGGCTTTCAAGATTACTCGCTCGTTCTTTTCCAAGGACCCTGCCTATGTCGCGATCGGTTATGCCCTTAACGTATGGAAGGGAAGTTGTTGCTGTTATTTGTCCTTCATTATTCCCGTCTGGTACTGTTACTCCGTTTTCGGATCAGCTATTTTTCTTTTTACATGTTTTATCGTTCTTTCGATGTTGCCTGCTTTGTAGCCCCATTATCCTAAAGTTTTTATTTTTCTTTTTCTTTTTCAAATCAACGGCCGTTCAATTGAAACATCTGATAGGCTGGTGCGGTGATGTGCAACGATGACTGCAACTATACAAGGAATACCTTACACACGGGAGCTTCATAGTATCGGAACTCTCAGCCACCTCGTAATGCAGACTCTAACGTTTCCGAAACGTCGGCGCAACGCTGACTATCAACGCATGGCCTCAATCTGGAAGCCACATACTCTTCGAATTAAGAATGTCTAATTTTAATGATACTTTTAATGAAATATTTATCGACACCCCAACTACAGAAGCGAAAAGCGGATTGAGCGAAATTCGAGCGAGGAAAGAAACGCAGTACCCCGTCCGATGGAAACTTGTTTGCGGAGATCGAGTTGCGATGGAAACAATACAAGGACTTGAAATATTATTAAACGAAGGGGGTAATTCCTTGGAGTCTTGAAGTTGATAAAAAGTTGAAATGGATGAATAAAGCAAGTATGAAGAAAAAAAAATGATTCGTAGTCTATGCTGGAGCTGGGCGGGTGGATGTTTTTTGGAGAAAGAACAACAAGATAGTTAATTAAGGAATGGACTTGCAATAAATGGGAAATTATCGAAACGTATATGCATTAGACTGATAAAAAAAAATGTTTCCTTCTGGATTCTTGTGCTATTGTTGGGCATTGATAAGAGAAAATTTTGTTACTTTTTTTTTCATGATTTTACTCAATAAGTATGATGATGGTATTAGGTTATACCGGAAATATAATAAATAAAGGGTATAAAGTATGTTTCACAGCTGTTTCACAGCATAGGAAGAAAAGTATATCGCACGCACATTGAATCCCTAGAAAATAAAATCGAAAATATTATTATGAATCGGTAAAGAAAATGTAGCCCAAACAATATTTCGAACGCTGCTTAATAAAACATAATAACGTATTATTATGACGACTTGTTTTATCATCGATAATTGAACAAGAACTGTTAATAATAACGAACTAAATAATGAATGTATATGTAGTAGTACAGAATGTTTTATTTCATGTACAATCTTGCGGGCTTTATACGTTTGCTCCTTTCTTGCTTTCCTTCTTTCTTTACAAGCTTTCTTATTATTAATCATCAAACCTCAATCCTATTATCGTAGCGATTGTTGCCTTCATACAAACTCCTTTGCCGCTTTCGTGCCATCCTCCGCTTTCCTTATCTCGCCCTCCCCTGATGCCTTTTTCCTCGCCATATTCTCAGAAAGCCCTGCCGCAACCTCGCACATCTCTTCTACTAAATCTTTTTCCTCTAGTGCCTTTCTCCAGCCTCTAATGAACTGAGTAATAAAAATATTATATGAGTATAGTATTATGAAAATGAAAATACATGATTTATGAATAAAAGGTTATAGTTTAATTTTTCGTAAAAAGTGCGAAATGTTAATGCGTATAAATAAATCTACATGAATAAGGAGAGTAGTACAGACGCCGTTATTGATCTACCTGGATTTGAATTGTGAATATTGCAATTTTTTCAAATTGTTAGAGTTAATTTTTGTTACGAAATAGCTGCTGGATGTGATTTTTATCCGTAATCCGAAGCCATGACTATGCTTAAATGCAATACGTTCATTGAAAAAAATTAAAATACAAAAATGTCGAGATAGCCACCTCTAAAAATTGAGTGACCGCGCCCACTTTTTTTCGAGAAATTTTCTTTCATCAGTGCCCAACAATAGCACGAGAATCCAAAAGGAAAACAAAATTTGAATCGGTCTAACATACATACATCCATACAGATATATGATTGTGCTTATTATTGTTTTATGGGTTTGTTTGGTAAGGCTTAGACGGATGTTGATTGTGTATGTGGTATATTAAGGCGTTGGCTAAGTTTGCATATGTGATTTGTGATGGGAAGAAGTGGGGATGGGATGTGAATATGCGGTGTATGAGTGGTAAAAAGTTGTATAAAATAAGAAAGTATTCTAAAAGCGAAAGAATGGGAGTATAAAAAATGTAAAGTGTGTTGAAATGAGAAAATGCGACGTTATAAAATATTCCGAGGGTTTTGGTCCCCCGGCGGAGGGAAAATTTTTTATGCAAGTATGTTTTCTTCAACCGGGTCTGTTAGTTGGGTGTCAGCAGAATGTTTGGCGGAAAAAAAAAATACCGTGCCACGAGAGCCGCGAACGCGGTTCCTCAACGTTGAAAGCGAAGACGCTAACAACTTGACCATACGCGAACTTGAAAAAAACAATGCACATAGCGTATGGATGCAGCATAACGTGTTGATGGTTCGTCGAAAGTGAATAATTTGCGGATGAATTATGTAAAATGAGGGAGTTGACGACTCGGTCGCATAATGTTAATGAAAATTAATTGGAGATAAGTAGTGACTCGCGTACGGGAATGAGTGCGAATATGTGGCTGCAGTGCCGGCGTTAGGGGGGAGGGCACGATGGGGCGACGGCCCCGGGCGACAAATTCAGGGGGGCGCCAAGGTCTGGAGTTGGAGTCTCCTGCCTCCCCTGGTGCAAACCCTCATAACTATGCTCTACGCTCTGTGAATATGTATATTTTTTATTGAGATTTTTTTTAGATGGTTTTTTGGAGGGTTTGTGGTCGAGGAGCGACTCTGCGCAGTCTGCGCTTACGCTTACGATTGGTGGTGCGATACTTCCACCGCCAAACCGATACGCGCGACGCGTGGTAGATGGTGGAGATAGCTAAACCTTCTATGGTCGCGAGCGTGGCGCGAGGTCGCTGATTTGTTTACTTGGTCTCTCGTCTCGAGCGTCGCTCGAATTTATGCAATGCGAAAACCGTCTACAATGTTTAGACTGCTACAGAGGGCAGAATTTTTTGCTTTACGAGTTTTGTAATATCGTTCTTCCAACATCCCAAATCTTTTATTCCTATTTTTTGTATTTAGGAATACTCCTTCATTTTTCTTTTAATTATATTTTTTTGACGAATGAGATTTTTCCACAGTTTTTTTTCTGTTTAATTTTTTTATTTTTATAAAAATACTAGTGGTAGGTTGAAAAAATTTGTGAATGACAAAAAAAATCAAAAGGAATAAAAATATTTTAAAAAATTAAAAAATTAAAAATGTAAAAAAAATAAAAAAAATTGAAAATTAAAAAAAAATATAAAAAAGAGGAGCTACAAAACTTTCTACCTCCGCGTCGTTAGCTCTGGGTACCGTTAAAGGAAAGATGAAATTCTTAATATAAGTTTACTTGGGATCAGCAAAAAACTAACACTCGATATTGCTTTCCTTAAGTGGGCGCCACAATATTTTCGCCCGGGGTGTCAGTGGCCCTTACGCCGGCACTGTGTGGCTGGTGGGGATGTGCAGGGTATCGAACGAAGCGTACGTTGGTGCGCGCGGCGATTGTGGCCATTGGTATAGGAAAGGATTCCGTGTAAACACATTTGTATTGACCGGCGTCAGGAGGGGGACTCGATGTACCGCGAGTGATAACTCGGATGTCTTGTTGCGGTAGGGCTCCGGCAGTGTGTACGTTTCGCGGAACGCATGGTAAACAGACTGACGTGTGTACAGTCGGTAGGTAGTCGGCGGAGTGAAAATGAGCGAACGAACGAATATTGTGTATGTTTGTCGGAAAGAAATAAAGAGACGAGAGCAAGTGATTAACGACTGAAGGTCTTTAGGGACATTGGGGTGAGGAAAGAGAAAGGATATTGCGTCGTTGTAAAATTTCGTCTCGTCGAGGTACGAGGGAAAGAAGTACTTTCCGAATGGTAAATATTGAGGGGGTTTGTTTGCAATGTATTGTTGCTTGTTTAAATTTTAATAAAAAAATATAAATGAATTGAACTGTTATTTTTTGCCAATGGGCACTCGATGATTGAGTTGAGGATGTTGAGTCCCTATGAAGCATGTTAATGTTGATTGTAGCAAAGAAATAACTTCTTAATCGTCATGAAGTTTTTACACGAGCTCTGAAATACTTGATAGGAAAAAGTACGAAATTTGAAGAATTTGATTATGATTTGCGATTTGGGACTCAACATCTTTAATTACGAAACGATGGGGGCTTCCGCAATAAAGGGGAAACTGTCGTAGTATATAATATGCGTGGGTGTCGTGGTACGCGTTGGTTTTATGTACGTGTTTTCGTTGCGTTTTCCATTAGGCGGCATGGAGTAGGGGGAAAAAATTGCGACGGCCTGGTGCGTTGCGTTCGTATTATCGTGAACTAAATATTGAAGACATGAGTTATAAATAAAGGAGAAAAAATGCTAAGTAACATTAGCAAAATAATTTGGCCGGCGGCGGGGCGGGGGGGGGGGGGGGCTGCCACGTGCGACGTGGTCGATTTGGCTATAGTTATGTATGTATATCGGACTTGTCGTTTTTCGTGTGCCTTTGTCGGGTGGAGCGCGTGTGTGTGTGTGTGTATGGTCTTGTTGTCTCTGTTTGTCGTAGGTCTGTCTGTACTTCGACGGGCGATTTGTTTGGAAAAAAGAAGAATATTAATATACAACGTACGGGGTGGGCAGCTAAAAATAGTCCGCGGGGAAGGGTTTGGTCTTGAGTGGGGTAAAATAAAAATATGGCATTCTAGAGCGTTTGTTGAATTGAGGGCGTGTATTTTCGTTTTGTTTGAAAACTGTCAAAACAGTTGATATGAGAGCAAGGAAAAAAAAAATTCCAGCACCTCCGTCGCGAACCTTGTTCGTTGGATTTGTAAACACTGTGACTCGAGCTACTCGACCACGGCACTAGTCCTAATGTATATCCTGGATGAATTGAACAGCTCTATCGAAGAAAATTCAGTCCGATAATAAATAATTTGATAGTTATTGTTGATGGGGGTGAAATTAAGCGGCGATGATCTTGATCGAGCACGGGATGAGAATGGGCTTGTTTGGCGACACGTAATAGTTAATGAGTAATGGAAATGTAATCGAATTAATTAATTTGAGTGGGCTGCGACAAGGTTGCGATTAGTCGTAAGATAAATAATTAGATGTTTGTCGACGGAGCGGATAGGAATGAGGATTATGGGGGTGGTTCCAGTGAGGATGGAAGGGTTAATTTGGAAGGATCCAAAGAAAATGAATGAGTCGGTTATGTAATGTCGATGGGATTGATTTGTTTTGGATAAATGATAATTTGATTGGATATTGTGTGTTTCTCATGATAGGGGACGCCACTTGTCGACTGCTAGCGGCGCGGTAGCATATTTTTCCTTCGGTAGGACGCGGTATTTTGTGTACCGACTGTAGATCGTCGCGACAGTCGGTAACGTAGATCTCTGCACCGAACTGCACAGAACGGCGTACTCCACATTTGCGGTACGCTGTACCAACGGTGCGCTTGCTGTTGAGCACGCGTAGGTGGACCCAAACAAACCCAAACAGCCCCACGCGAAAAGAAATTACCCAAACAAACCCACACGGAAAGAAATGACCCAAACAACCCCAAACAAACCTCGGTCCGCGCGAGAATCGTAACCCAAACAAACCCAAACATGCCCCGGGTCGTCAGACCCGTAACCCAAACAAACCTAAACAGACCCCGGTTAGTACGAAAAGAAATGACCCAAACAAACCCAAACAAACCCCGATTCGCGCAAAAAGAAATTACCCAAACAAACCCCCAACGGTCGTCGTCGTCCTCGTCGTTGTCCTCGTCGTCGTTGTCCTCGTCGTCGTTGTCCTCGTCGTCGTCGTGGCAGTCGTCGTCGTAGTCGTCGTCGTCGTCGTCGTGGTAGTCGTCGTCGTAGTCGTCGTCGTCGTCGTCGTCGTCGTCGTGGTAGTCGTCGTCGTGGTAGTCGTCGTCGTGGTAGTCGTCGTCGTGGTAGTCGTCGTCGTGGTAGTCGTCGTCGTGGTAGTCGTCGTCGTCGTCGTCGTCGTCGTCGTCGTTGTCCTCGTCGTCGTTGTCCTCGTCGTCGTCGTCGTCGTCGTCGTCGTTGTCCTCGTCGTTGTCCTCGTCGTCGTTGTCCTCGTCGTCGTCGTCGTCGTCGTCGTTGTCCTCGTCGTCGTTGTCCTCGTCGTCGTCGTCGTCGTGGTAGTCGTCGTCGTCGTCGTCGTTGTCCTCTTCGTTGTTCTCGTCGTCGTTGTCCTCGTCGTCGTTGTCCTCGTCGTCGTCGTTGTCCTCGTCGTTGTCCTCGTCGTTGTCCTCGTCGTCGTTGTCCTCGTCGTCGTCGTGGCAGTCGTCGTCGTAGTCGTCGTCGTCGTCGTCGGGGTAGTCGTCGTCGTAGTCGTCGTCGTCGTCGTCGTCGTCGTCGTTGTCCTCGTCGTCGTTGTCCTCGTCGTCGTCGTCGTCGTGGTAGTCGTCGTCGTGGTAGTCGTCGTCGTGGTAGTCGTCGTCGTGGTAGTCGTCGTGGTAGTCGTCTTCGTGGCAGTCGTCGTCGTGGTAGTCGTTGTCGTCGTGGTAGTCGTCGTCGTCGTCGTGGTAGTCGTCATCGTCGTCGTGGTAGTCCTCGTCGTCGTCGTCGTTGTCCTCGTCGTCGTCGTCGTTGTCCTCGTCGTCGACGTCGTTGTCCTCGTCGTCCTCGTCGTCCTCGTCGTCGTCGTCGTCGTGGTAGTCGTCGTCGTGGTAGTCGTCGTCGTGGTAGTCGTCGTGGTAGTCGTCGTCGTGGTAGTCGTCGTCGTCGTGGTAGTCGTCGTCGTCGTCGTGGTAGTCCTCGTCCTCGTCGTCGTCGTCCTCGTCGTCGTCGTCGTCGTGGTAGTCGTCGTCGTGGTAGTCGGAGTCGTGGTAGTCATCGTGGTAGTCGTCGTCGTGGTAGTCGTCGTCGTGGTAGTCGTCGTCGTCGTGGTAGTCGTCGTCGTGGTAGTCGTCGTCGTCGACGTGGTAGTCCTCGTCCTCGTCGTCGTCGTCCTCGTCGTCGTCGTCGTCGTGGTAGTCGTCGTCGTGGTAGTCGTCGTGGTAGTCGTCGTCGTGGTAGTCGTCGTCGTGGTAGTCGTCGTCGTCGTGGTAGTCGTCGTCGTCGTCGTGGTAGTCCTCGTCGTCGTCGTCGTTGTCCTCGTCGTCGTCGTCGTTGTCCTCGTCGTCGTCGTCGTCGTCGTCGTCGTCGTCGTCGTCGTCGTCGTCGTTGTCCTTGTCGTCGCTGTCCTCGTCGTCGTTGTCCTCGTCGTCGTTCTCCTCGTAGTCGTCGTCCTCGTCGTCCTCGTCGTCGTCGTCGTCGTGGTAGTCGTCGTCGTGGTAGTCGTCGTCGTGGTAGTCGTCGTCGTTGTCCTCGTCGTCGCTGTCCTCGTCGTCGTTGGCCTCGTCGTCGTTGTCCTCGTAGTCGTCGTCCTCGTCGTCCTCGTCGTCGTCGTCGTCGTGGTAGTCGTCGTCGTGGTAGTCGTCGTCGTGGTAGTCGTCGTGGTAGTCGTCGTCGTGGTAGTCGTCGTCGTCGTGGTAGTCGTCGTCGTCGTCGTCGTGGTAGTCCTCGTCCTCGTCGTGGTAGTCCTCGTCGTCGTCGTCGTCGTGGTAGTCGTCGTGGTAGTCGTCGTCGTGGTAGTCGTCGTCGTGGTAGTCGTCGTCGTGGTAGTCGTCGTCGTGGTAGTCGTCGTCGTCGTGGTAGTCGTCGTCGTCGTCGTCGTGGTAGTCCTCGTCGTCGTCGTCGTTGTCCTCGTCGTCGTCGTCGTTGTCCTCGTCGTCGTCGTCGTCGTCGTCGTCGTCGTCGTCGTCGTCGTCGTCGTCGTTGTCCTCGTCGTCGCTGTCCTCGTCGTCGTTGTCCTCGTCGTCGTTGTCCTCGTAGTCGTCGTCCTCGTCGTCCTCGTCGTCGTCGTCGTCGTGGTAGTCGTCGTCGTGGTAGTCGTCGTCGTGGTAGTTGTCGTGGTAGTCGTCGTCGTGGTAGTCGTCGTCGTGGTGGTAGTCGTCGTCGTCGTCGTGGTGGTAGTCGTCGTCGTCGTCGTGGTAGTCCTCGTCCTCGTCGTCGTCGTCCTCGTCGTCGTCGTCGTCGTGGTAGTCGTCGTCGTGGCAGTCGTCGTCGTGGTAGTCGTCGTGGTAGTCGTCGTCGTGGTAGTCGTCGTGGTAGTCGTCGTCGTGGTAGTCGTCGTCGTGGTAGTCGTTGTCGTCGTGGTAGTCGTCGTCGTCGTGGTAGTCGTCGTCGTCGTCGTGGTAGTCCTCGTCGTCGTCGTCGTCCTCGTCGTCGTCGTCGTCGTGGTAGTCGTCGTCGTGGTAGTCGTCGTGGTAGTCGTCGTCGTGGTAGTCGTCGTCGTGGTAGTCGTTGTCGTCGTGGTAGTCGTCGTCGTCGTCGTGGTAGTCGTCGTCGTCGTCGTGGTAGTCCTCGTCGTCGTCGTCGTTGTCCTCGTCGTCGTCGTCGTTGTCCTCGTCGTCGTCGTCGTCGTCGTCGTCGTTGTCCTCGTCGTCGCTGTCCTCGTCGTCGTTGTCCTCGTCGTCGTTGTCCTCGTAGTCGTCGTCCTCGTCGTCCTCGTCGTCGTCGTCGTCGTGGTAGTCGTCGTCGTGGTAGTCGTCGTCGTGGTAGTCGTCGTGGTAGTCGTCGTCGTGGTAGTCGTCGTCGTGGTAGTCGTCGTCGTGGTAGTCGTCGTCGTGGTAGTCGTCGTCGTCGTGGTAGTCGTCGTCGTCGTGGTAGTCCTCGTCCTCGTCGTCGTGGTAGTCCTCGTCGTCGTCGTCCTCGTCGTCGTCGTCCTCGTCGTCGTCGTCGTCGTGGTAGTCGTCGTCGTGGTAGTCGTCGTGGTAGTCGTCGTCGTGGTAGTCGTCGTCGTGGTAGTCGTCGTCGTCGTGGTAGTCGTCGTCGTCGAGGTAGTCGTCGTCGTCGTCGTGGTAGTCCTCGTCCTCGTCGTCGTCGTCCTCGTCGTCGTCGTCGTCGTGGTAGTCGTCGTCGTGGTAGTCGTCGTGGTAGTCGTCGTCGTGGTAGTCGTCGTCGTCGTGGTAGTCGTCGTCGTCGTCGTGATAGTCGTCGTCGTCGTCGTCGTGGTAGTCCTCGTCGTCGTCGTCGTTGTCCTCGTCGTCGTCGTCGTTGTCCTCGTCGTCGTCGTCGTTGTCCTCGTCGTCGCTGTCCTCGTCGTCGTTGTCCTCGTCCTCGTCGTCGTCGTCCTCGTCGTCGTCGTCGTCGTGGTAGTCGTCGTCGTGGTAGTCGTCGTGGTAGTCGTCGTCGTGGTAGTCGTCGTCGTCGTGGTAGTCGTCGTCGTCGTGGTAGTCGTCGTCGTCGTGGTAGTCGTCGTCGTGGTAGTCGTCGTGGTAATCGTCGTCGTGGTAGTCGTCGTCGTGGTAGTCGACGTCGTCGTGGTAGTCGTCGTCGTCGTGGTAGTCGTCGTCGTCGTCGTGGTAGTCCTCGTCCTCGTCGTCATCGTCCTCGTCGTCGTCGTCGTCGTGGTAGTCGTCGTCGTGGTAGTCGTCGTCGTGGTAGTCGTCGTCGTCGTGGTAGTCGTCGTCGTCGTCGTGGTAGTCGTCGTCGTCGTCGTGGTAGTCCTCGTCGTCGTTGTCCTCGTCGTCGTTGTCCTCGTAGTCGTCGTCGTCGTTGTCCTCGTCGTCGCTGTCCTCGTCGTCGTTGTCCTCGTCGTCGTTGTCCTCGTCGTCGTTGTCCTCGTCGTCGTTGTCCTCGTAGTCGTCGTCCTCTTCGTCCTCGTCGTCGTCGTCCTCGTCGTCCTCGTAGTCGTCGTCCTCGTCGTCGTCGTCCTCGTCGTCCTCGTCGTCGTCGTCCTCGTCGTCGTCGTCGACCCGGGTTCGCGCGAAAAGAAATGACCCAAACAACCTCCTGTCAGCGCGAAAAGAAATGACCCAAACAAACCCGAACGAACCCTGGTTCACGCGAAAAGAAATGACCCAAACAAAACAAAACGGACCCCGGTTCGTGAGAAATGACCCAAACAAACCCAAACGAACCCAGGTTCGCGAGAAATGACCCAAACAAACCCAAACAAAAAAGTCGAGATAGCCACCTCTAAAAATTGAGTGACCGCGCCCACTTTTTTTCGAGAAATTTTCTTTCGTCTGTTCCCAACAATAGCACGAGAATCCAGAAGGAAAAAAAAATTTGAATCGGTCTAACATACATACATACATATATATGATTGTGCTTATTATTGTTTTATGGGTTTGTTTGGTAAGGCTTAGACGGATGTTGATTGTGTATGTGGTATATTAAGGTGTTGGCTTAGTTTGCATATGTGATTTGTGATGGGAAGAAGTGGGGAGTGGATGTGAATATGCGGTGTATGAGTGGTAAAAAGTTGCATAAAAGAAGAAGGTATTCTAAAAGCGAAAGAATGGAAGTATAAAAAATGTAAAGTGTGTTGAAATGTGTCCCCTGGCGGAGGGGAAATTTTGTATGCAAGTATTTTTTCTTAAACCGGGTATGTTAGTAGGGTGTCGGCAGCATGTTTGGCGGAAAAAAAATATCGTGCCACGAGAGCCGCGAACGCGGGTCCTCAACGTTGAAAGCGGAGACGCTAACAACTTGACCATACGCGTATTTGAAAAAAATAATGCACATAGCTTATGGATACACGATGACGTGTTGACGGTTCGTCGAATCTGAATAATTTGCGGATGAATTATGTAAAATGAGGGAATTGACGACTCGGTCGCATAATGTTGATGAACATTAATTGGAGATAAATAGTGACTCGTACGGGAATGAGTGCGAATATGTGGCTGGTGGGGATGCGGTAGGGTATCGAACGAAGCGTACGTTGGTGCGCGCGGCGATTGTGGCCATTGGTATAGGAAAGGATTCCGTGTAAACATTTGTATTGACCGGCGTCAGGAGGGGGACTCGATGAACCGAGTGATAACTCGGATGTCTTGTTGTGGTAGGGCTCCGGCAGTGTGTACGTTTCGCGGAACGCATGGTAAACAGACTGACGTGTGTACAGTCGGTAGGTAGTCGGCGGAGTGAAAATGAGCGAACGAATGAATATTGTGTATGTTTGTCGGAAAGATATAAAGAGACGAGATAATGGGAGCAAGTGATTAACGGCTGAAGGTCTTTAGGGACATTGGGGTGAGGAAAGAAAAAGAATATTGCGTCGTTGTAAAAATTCGTCTCGTCGAGGTACGAGGGAAAGAATTACGTTCCGAATGGTAAATATTGAGGAGGTTTGTTTGCAATGTACTGTTTCTTGTTGAAACGTTAATAAAAAAAATATAAATGGATTGAACTGTTATTTTTTGCCAATGGGCACTCGATGATTGAGTTGAGGATGTTGAGTCCCTATGAAGCATGTTAATGTTAATTGAGCAAAGAAATAACTTCTTAATCGTCATGAAGTTTTTACACGAGCTCTGAAATACTTGATAGGAAAAAGTACGAAATTTGAAGAATTTGATTATGATTTGCGATTTGGGACTCAACATCGTTAATTACGAAACGATGGGGGGTTCCGGAATAAAGGGGAAACTGTCGTAGTATATAATATGCGTGCGGGTGGCGTGCAACGCGTTGGTTTTATGTACGTGTATTCGTTGCGTTTTGTTTTCCGTGTAGGCGCTATGGAGTAGGGGGAAAAATAGCGACGGCCTGGCGTTCGTATTATCGCGAACTAATTATTGAAGACATGAGTTATAAATAAAGGAGAAAAAATGCTAAGTAACATTAGCAAAATAATGTGGCTGGTGGCGTTGGGGGGGGGGGGGGGGATGCCACGTGCAACGTGGTCGATTTCGCTATAGTTATGTATGCATATCGGACTTGTCGTTTTCGTGTGCCTTTGTCGGGTGAAGCGTGTGTGTGTGTGTGTGTTTGTCGTAGGTCTGTCTGTACTTCGACGGGCGATTTGTTTGGAAAAAAGAAGAATATTAATATACAACGTACGGGGTGGGCGGCTAAAAATAGTATGCGGAGAAGGGTTTGGTCTTGAGTGGGGTGAAATAAAAATGTGGCATTCTAGAGCGTTTGTTGAATTGAGGGCGTGTATTTTCGTTTTGTTTGAAGACTGTCAAAACAGTTGATATGAGAGCAAGGAAAAAAAAAATGCCAGCACATCCGTCGCGAACCTTGTTCGTTGGATTTGTAAACACTGTGACTCGAGCTACTCGACCACGGCACTAGTCCTATTGTATATTCTGGATGAATTGAACAGCTCTATCGAAGAATATTCAGTCCGATAATAAATAATTTGCTAGTTATTGTTGATGGGGGTGAAATTAAGCGGCGATGATCTTGATCGAGCACGGGATGAGAATGGGCTTGTTTGGCGACACGTAATAGTTAATGAGTAATGGAAATGTAATCGAATTAATTAATTTGAGTGGGCTGCGACAAGGTTGCGATTAGTCGTAAGATAAATAATTAGATGTTTGTCGACGGAGCGGATAGGAGTGAGGATTATGGGGGTGGTTCCAGTGTGGATGGAAGGGTTAAAATTTGGAAGGATCCAAAGAAAATGAATGAGTCGGTTATGTAATGTCGATGGGATTGATTTGTTTTGGATAAATGATAATTTGTTTGGATATTGTGTGTTTCTCATGATAAGGGACGCCTCTTGTCGACTGCTAGCGGCGCGGTAGCATATTTTTCCTTCGGTAGGACGCGGTATTTTGTGTACCGACTGTAGATCGTCGCGACAGTCGGTAACGTAGATCTCTGCACCGAACTCCACAGAACGGCGTACTCCACATTTGCGGTACGCTGTACAAACGGTGCGCTTGCTGTTGAGCACGCGTAGGTGAACCCAAACAAACCCGAACAGCCCCACGTGAAAAGAAATTACCCAAACAAACCCACACGGAAAGAAATTACCCAAACAAACCCACACGGAAAGAAATTACCCAAACAAACCAAAACAAACCTCGGTCCGCGCGAGAATCGTAACCCGAACAAACCCACACATGCCCCGGGTCGTGAGACCCGTAACCCAAACAAACCTAAACAGACCCCGGTTAGTACGAAAAGAAATGACCCAAACAAACCCAAACAAATCCCGGTTCGCGCAAAAAGAAATGACCCAAACAAACCCAAACGGTCGTCGTCGTCGTCGTCGTTGTTCTCGTCGTCGTTGTCCTCGTCGTCGTCGTGGCAGTCGTCGTCGTAGTCGTCGTCGTCGTCGTCGTGGTAGTCGTCGTCGTAGTCGTCGTCGTCGTCGTCGTCGTCGTCGTCGTCGTCGTCGTCGTGGTAGTCGTCGTCGTGGTAGTCGTCGTCGTGGTAGTCGTCGTCGTCGTCGTCGTCGTCGTCGTCGTTGTCCTCGTCGTCGTTGTCCTCGTCGTCGTCGTCGTCGTCGTCGTCGTTGTCCTCGTCGTTGTCCTCGTCGTCGTTGTCCTCGTCGTCGTTGTCCTCGTCGTCGTTGTCCTCGTCGTCGTCGTTGTCGTCGTCGTCGTTGTCCTCGTCGTCGTTGTCCTCGTCGTCGTTGTCCTCGTCGTCGTCGTCGTCATGGTAGTCGTCGTCGTGGTAGCCGTCGTCGTGGTAGTCGTCGTGGTAGTCGTCGTCGTGGTAGTCGTTGTCGTCGTGGTAGTCGTCGTCGTCGTCGTGGTAGTCGTCGTCGTCATCGCCGTCGTTGTCCTCGTCGTCGCTGTCCTCGTCGTCGTTGTCCTCGTCGTCGTTATCCTCGTAGTCGTCGTCCTCGTCGTCCTCGTCGTCGTCGTCGTCGTGGTAGTCGTCGTCGTGGTAGTCGTCGTCGTGGTAGTCGTCGTGGTAGTCGTCGTCGTGGTAGTCGTCGTCGTCGTGGTAGTCGTCGTCGTCGTCGTCGTCGTCGTCGTGGTAGTCGTCGTCGTGGTAGTCGTCGTCGTGGTAGTCGTCGTCGTCGTCGTCGTCGTCGTCGTCGTCGTTGTCCTCGTCGTCGTTGTCCTCGTCGTCGTCGTCGTCGTCGTCGTCGTCGTTGTCCTCGTCGTTGTCCTCGTCGTCGTTGTCCTCGTCGTCGTCGTTGTCGTCGTCGTCGTTGTCCTCGTCGTCGTTGTCCTCGTCGTCGTTGTCCTCGTCGTCGTCGTCGTCATGGTAGTCGTCGTCGTGGTAGCCGTCGTCGTGGTAGTCGTAGTGGTAGTCGTCGTCGTGGTAGTCGTCGTCGTGGTAGTCGTTGTCGTCGTGGTAGTCGTCGTCGTCGTCGTCGTGGTAGTCGTCGTCGTCGTCGCCGTCGTTGTCCTCGTCGTCGCTGTCCTCGTCGTCGTTGTCCTCGTCGTCGTTATCCTCGTAGTCGTCGTCCTCGTCGTCCTCGTCGTCGTCGTCGTCGTGGTAGTCGTCGTCGTGGTAGTCGTCGTCGTGGTAGTCGTCGTGGTAGTCGTCGTCGTGGTAGTCGTCGTCGTCGGGGTAGTCGTCATCGTCGTCGTGGTAGTCCTCGTCGTCGTCGTGGTAGTCGTCGTCGTGGTAGTCGTCGTCGTGGTAGTCGTCGTGGTAGTCGTCGTCGTGGTAGTCGTCGTCGTGGTAGTCGTCGTCGTCGTCGTGGTAGTCGTCGGCGTCGTGGTAGTCGTCGTGGTAGTCGTCGTCGTGGTAGTCGTCGTCGTCGTGGTAGTCGTCGTCGTCGTCGTCGTCGTCGTCGTCGTTGTCCTCGTCGTCGTTGTCCTCGTCGTCGTCGTCGTCGTCGTCGTCGTCGTCGTCGTTGTCCTCGTCGTTGTCCTCGTCGTCGTCGTCGTTGTCCTCGTCGTTGTCCTCGTCGTCGTTGTCCTCGTCGTCGTCGTTGTCGTCGTCGTCGTTGTCCTCGTCGTCGTTGTCCTCGTCGTCGTTGTCCTCGTCGTCGTCGTCGTCATGGTAGTCGTCGTCGTGGTAGCCGTCGTCGTGGTAGTCGTCGTGGTAGTCGTCGTCGTGGTAGTCGTTGTCGTCGTGGTAGTCGTCGTCGTCGTCGTGGTAGTCGTCGTCGTCGTCGCCGTCGTTGTCCTCGTCGTCGCTGTCCTCGTCGTCGTTGTCCTCGTCGTCGATATCCTCGTAGTCGTCGTCCTCGTCGTCCTCGTCGTCGTCGTCGTCGTGGTAGTCGTCGTCGTGGTAGTCGTCGTGGTAGTCGTCGTCGTGGTAGTCGTCGTCGTCGTGGTAGTCGTCGTCGTCGTCGTCGTCGTCGTCGTCGTGGTAGTCGTCGTCGTGGTAGTCGTCGTCGTCGTCGTCGTCGTCGTCGTCGTCGTTGTCCTCGTCGTCGTTGTCCTCGTCGTCGTCGTCGTCGTCGTCGTCGTTGTCCTCGTCGTTGTCCTCGTCGTCGTTGTCCTCGTCGTCGTCGTTGTCGTCGTCGTCGTTGTCCTCGTCGTCGTTGTCCTCGTCGTCGTTGTCCTCGTCGTCGTCGTCGTCATGGTAGTCGTCGTCGTGGTAGCCGTCGTCGTGGTAGTCCTCGTCCTCGTCGTCGTCGACCCGGGTTCGCGCGAAAAGAAATGACCCAAACAACCTCCTGTCCCCGCGAAAAGAAATGACCCAAACAAACCCGAACGAACCCTGGTTCGCGCGAAAGAAATGACCCAAACAAACCGAACTAACCCTAGTTCGCGCGAAAGAAATGACCCAAACAAACCCGAACTAACCCTGGTTTGCGCGAAAGAAATGACCCAAACAAACCCGAACTAACCCTGGTTTGCGCGAAAGAAATGACCCAAACAAACCCGAACTAACCCTGGTTTGCGTGAAAGAAATGACCCAAACAAACCCAAACAAACCAGGGTTTGTTTGTTTGGGTTTGTTTGGGTTTGTTTGGGTTTGTTTGGGTTTGTTTGGGTTTGTTTGGGTTTGTTTGGGTTTGTTTGGGTTTGTTTGTTTGGGTTTGTTTGGGTTTGTTTGGGTTTGTTTGGGTTTGTTTGGGTTTGTTTGTTTGGGTTTGTTTGGGTTTGTTTGGGTTTGTTTGGGTTTGTTTGGGTTTGTTTGGGTTTGTTTGGGTTTGTTTGGGTTTGTTTGGGTTTGTTTGGGTTTGTTTGGGTTTGGGTTTGTTTGGGTTTGTTTGGGTTTGTTTGGGTTTGTTTGGGTTTGTTTGGGTTTGTTTTGGGTTTGTTTTGGGTTTGTTTGGGTTTGTTTGGGTTTGTTTGGGTTTGTTTGGGTTTGTTTGGGTTTGTTTGGGTTTGTTTGGGTTTGTTTGGGTTTGTTTGGGTTTGTTTGGGTTTGTTTGGGTTTGTTTGGGTTTGTTTGGGTTTGTTTGGGTTTGTTTGGGTTTGTTTGGGTTTGTTTGGGTTTGTTTGGGTTTGTTTGGGTTTGTTTGGGTTTGTTTGGGTTTGTTTGGGTTTGTTTGGGTTTGTTTGGGTTTGTTTGGGTTTGTTTGGGTTTGTTTGGGTTTGTTTGGGTTTGTTTGGGTTTGTTTGGGTTTGTTTGGGTTTGTTTGGGTTTGTTTGGGTTTGTTTGGGTTTGTTTGGGTTTGTTTGGGTTTGTTTGGGTTTGTTTGGGTTTGTTTGGGTTTGTTTGGGTTTGTTTGGGTTTGTTTGGGTTTGTTTGGGTTTGTTTGGGTTTGTTTGGGTTTGTTTGGGTTTGTTTGGGTTTGTTTGGGTTTGTTTGGGTTTGTTTGGGTTTGTTTGGGTTTGTTTGGGTTTGTTTGGGTTTGTTTGGGTTTGTTTGGGTTTGTTTGGGTTTGTTTGGGTTTGTTTGGGTTTGTTTGGGTTTGTTTGGGTTTGTTTGGGTTTGTTTGGGTTTGTTTGGGTTTGTTTGGGTTTGTTTGGGTTTGTTTGGGTTTGTTTGGGTTTGTTTGGGTTTGTTTGGGTTTGTTTGGGTTTGTTTGGGTTTGTTTGGGTTTGTTTGGGTTTGTTTGGGTTTGGGTTTGTTTGGGTTTGTTTGGGTTTGTTTGGGTTTGTTTGGGTTTGGGTTTGTTTGGGTTTGTTTGGGTTTGTTTGGGTTTGTTTGGGTTTGTTTGGGTTTGTTTGGGTTTGTTTGGGTTTGTTTGGGTTTGTTTGGGTTTGTTTGGGTTTGTTTGGGTTTGTTTGGGTTTGTTTGGGTTTGTTTGGGTTTGTTTGGGTTTGTTTGGGTTTGTTTGGGTTTGTTTGGGTTTGTTTGGGTTTGTTTGGGTTTGTTTGGGTTTGTTTGGGTTTGTTTGGGTTTGTTTGGGTTTGTTTGGGTTTGTTTGGGTTTGTTTGGGTTTGTTTGGGTTTGTTTGGGTTTGTTTGGGTTTGTTTGGGTTTGTTTGGGTTTGTTTGGGGGGGTTGGGGTGGGTGTGGGTTGGGTGGTGTGGGGGGTTGTGTGGGGGGGGGGGGGGGGGGTGGGGTGGTGTGGGGTGGTTGGGGGGGGGGGGGGTGGTGGGGGGGGGGTGGGGGGGGGGGGGGGGGGGGGGTGGGGTGGGGTGTGGGTGGGGGGGGGGGGGGGGGGGGGGGGGGGGGGGGTGGGGGGGGGGGGGGGGGGGGGGGGGGGGGGGGGGGGGGGGGGGGGGGGGGGGGGGGGGGGGGGGGGGGGGGGGGGGGGGGGGGGGGGGGGGGGGGGGGGGGGGGGGGGGGGGGGGGGGGGGGGGGGGGGGGGGGGGGGGGGGGGGGGGGGGGTGGGGGGGGGGGGGGGGGTGGGGGGGGGGGGGGGGGGGGTGGGGTGGGGGGGGGGGGGGGGGGGGGGGGGGGGGGGGGGGGGGGGGGGGGGGGGGGGGGGGGGGGGGGGGGGGGGGGGGGGGGGGGGGGGGGGGGGGGGGGGGGGGGGGGGGGGGGGGGGGGGGGGGGGGGGGGGGGGGGGGGGGGGGGGGGGGGGGGGGGGGGGGGGGGGGGGGGGGGGGGGGGGGGGGGGGGGGGGGGGGGGGGGGGGGGGGGGGGGGGGGGGGGGGGGGGGGGGGGGGGGGGGGGGTGGGGGGGGGGGGGGGGGGGGGGGGGGGGGGGGGGGGGGGGGGGGGGGGGGGGGGGGGGGGGGGGGGGGGGGGGGGGGGGGGGGGGGGGGGGGGGGGGGGGGGGGGGGGGGGGGGGGGGGGGGGGGGGGGGGGGGGGGGGGGGGGGGGGGGGGGGGGGGGGGGGGGGGGGGGGGGGGGGGGGGGGGTTGGGGGGGGGGGGGGGGGGGGGGGGGGGGGGGGGGGGGGGGGGGGGGTTTGGTTTGGGTTTGTTTGGGTTTGTTTGGGGTTGTTTGGGTTTGTTGGGTTTGTTTGGGTTTG
>OX632360.1:43649483-43651449 GCA_951751655.1 Ophion costatus | reverse complement strand
TTGTTTCTCAGCGTCGATTTAAATAAATGGAGTTAAATACCCAAAGTGAATGTGTATAATTTCGTCAGCAGATTCATTGGATTCGTGAAAAATGTCATTATATTCGAGGAACTAATATTTATCGAGCCTCGACACTTTTCTTTAATTTATAAGAAGAATTGAATGGCGTTCTCGCAAAGTATGCGCCTTTTTGTACTCTTCTTCGTAGATGATGGTGAAATTTTTCGATAAGCGTAATACGCGGTGAAGGTGCGAGAGTACAACCATTGTTCGGGGTGAGACGCTGCGCTACCCTTTTGGGTTGCGTCCGCGAGACTATTTGCCGCACGCAGTAGTCACGCACTTCCGGATAACCCGACGAGATCCCACGGCTCTCTCTCTCTCTCTCTTATACTCTCGAATAATCTGCTAGCGTAATCTTTCTCTCGCTTTCCTTTGCCTTCTTATTCTTTGAATAACGCAACGAAAGAATTCGCATACCCCGTTATAAAGCATTTATCTGCTGTCAAGAGTTCGCATAGTGTGGGACGATATGTGCGTATTAGACGCGAGAGTTGGCCATGCGGGAGGCAAGCGCGTGGTACACGAGAATTCAAGAGTCAGGAGCATGAGAAAGAATAAAAAAGACCGAAGAGCCGAGTTTTATGCTCGCGAAAAGAGAGGAGTGCCGCGCGAATTCTCTCTCTCTCTCTCTCTCTCTCTCTCTCTCTCTCTCTCTCTCTCGCTCTCCCTCTATCTCGCCGAGCAGGGAACGAGACAATCGTGAAAGCAACGTAGCATTCGCGCAACTCTCGCCCGTTTTATAGAAACTCCCCCCTCCCCCTGCCGCACGCTCGGAGCGCCCGCGATTTTATGACGTTGATTGTGTCTCACTTGCGATAGAAAGTAAACACACCGTACGATTCGAATGAAACGAGTCTACCTGCCTCTGCGAATGATAAGTACACCGCCAAAAAATAAACGCAAAATGTTCTTCAGCCAGTCGACCTTAGTTCCAAGCACACCTCAAATTGGCTTCGTAGATTAGAGACAACGACATACTATAGTCTAGAGCCTGGAAAGACGAGAATTTTGGCCGTTTTTTCGTTTCACCCGCAGTTGATAATATTCGGATCGCGGTTTCACATATCTTCGAGTATCTTGACATATTTGTTTTTCAAAAGAAATTTTGCTAGAAAGTGCAGACGGCGCTGTAAAGGTGGATGGAGCGCGCGTGCGAGTCACATTTGTCCATTAGTGCCCTGCGGCCGGGGCAAGACTTCTCTTCTTGCAATTTTTTATTTAATCCGTAACGAAAATTACAAACAATTTGAGCTCTAGGTACATCGGGGAATCGAGAAAAACATAAATCGTCGATGATAAAATGGTCAACGATTGAAAACAAAACAAAGAATGGTTCTTTTTTCGCCGACGACAATTATTTGCCGAAAAAGTTTTCAACATAAGAAAAATTCGCCGTGATCTTTGATGAAAAATGTTGTTATAAGGTTGAAAAGAGAAAAACGACGAAAAATTCGAGAAAAACGGCGAAAAATTAGGCCGCGATGTCGCAAAGAGACCTGAATCGCGAACCGAGGCGACTCGCGCTTCATCTCGCTCCAGTCGCGTAATTTTCTTGTTATAAAATGTTGTGAAAAAATTTGCAAAGGCCCTCGCAGATATGTCGAATGAAGTATACTAAAGGGAATTTTCTGTTAGCTGCGCTGTGAAGTTAGCTGCGGGTGTGCGTAAAACAATGTCCAAGTTGACCTTCTTTCCAGACTCTAGATTGATAGTCTCGGGTGGGGGTCAAAATAACGAATGGCCAAGTGTAGAACGGCAAATATTTCGAAAGGACCGAATTATGAACTCTCAAAATAACGAAGAGTAAATTATTCGAAATTTTATCCTTCGATCGATGACGAAATCGAATAACTCTTACAACGTAGGATTATTTATTCAAGAGCTCATTTATTCGAGAATATAT
>OX632360.1:43591983-43644483 GCA_951751655.1 Ophion costatus | reverse complement strand
TTTACACGATCTCCTGAATACTTCATGTAAAAACATACCAAATTTTCAGAATTCTATCATCATTACTTCAACCTCCTTAAGGGTTGAAATAAAAAATGATAAGAAAATTCGGAAAATTTCGTATGTTTTTGTATGAAGTATTTAAGAGGTCGTGTTAAAATTTCACGACGTTTAGGAAGCTCGTTATTAAAAAAATAACATTTTGTTAAGAACAATTTTTAAAAGAAATAACAAAAAAATGTATGAATAAACTTCGTTTTGTTTCCGTTGCTTTCAGTATATTGTAGATATTAAAAAATTGAGAGGTCAAAAAAAAACTTATTGCAAAGTTACATCACTTTCCATAAAACAACATTTAATTTGTGAATGTTAATTGTTCAATAACGAGCTTCCTAATTGTCGTGAAATTTTTACACGACCTCTGAAATACTTCATACAAAAACATACCAAATTTTCAGAATTTTATCATCATTTGCGATTTCGGACTCAACATCCTTAAGTGTTTTTGACGCGCTGTATGAGTGTGAAAAATGGGCGTATCGGGATGAAAAAAAGCTTCAAGTTTCTAGTTTTGATATCTGTTGGCAAATTTTTTTTCCGAGCTACGATTATCGCGCAATCATGAGAAATAGCGTGAGCAAAATATGTCCAAATTTTTTTGTTTCTTTTCAAGGTTCCACGAGCTCAGGAATTGTTTTTCAGTCAAATCAATGGACAGGTCAGTTAGCTTGTTTATTCAGCTTCAATTTCATTTTTATTAGCCTCTCTACGTCCATTTTTTGCTGAGATGTCCGACCTTGAATGAAAAAGGATCCTTTTGTCTTGGATCATCGATATATCAGCAACCAATGATCGCACAAGGATTTAAAGGGCAACTTTGAAAACTTGAATACATTTCCTACAAAATTCTTCCATTGATTTATGAGATCTTTTTTCCCACTTAACATTGATATCTAAAAAGTACAAAAAATTGATGTTTTACGGCTTTTCGGTAAATCTACCACTACGCTACAAGCTTTGATGGAAAAACTAGGGTTGCCACGTTTTTTGCCAGCTTTATGTATCCCCAATAGCCCTGTAAATTTGCGAATTAATCCTTCGCACTGTTTTTCCGGACCGATTGATCAAAGTTTACAAAACAATTGAAGGAACAAGTCTATTGTCCCTAAACATCGTTTGATCATCATTAAAATGGAAAGATCAGCGTTTTTCGACTTTTTTCGCAACCTTGCACTAGTTGCTTGTTAAATTTGAGAAAAAAATTCGATAAATTTCCATTTTTTTTAAATTTGTTTGGGTTTTCATTTGGCAATTCAGGAAACAACACTGACTCATTTTAGGCACGATTCGGCCTTCGGCTAACCATAATTTCACTCGTCGTTATTTTCATTCATTAAAAGTTGATACTTCCAAGCTGTATTCACTACTCTATCTGAGAACATATATGCGAGTAATTTTCGATATTTTCTGAGAAGGTTATCAGGATGACAAACGAAAGTTCTCTCCAAACCTCATTTTTTCGGAAGGAAAAATTCATTAAGTTTTTTTTTTAAATAATCTTTTTTCATTTCGGTGAAATACCTTGAATTTTTGGCAAAATATTTTTTGTTAACTTTGACTCTTGTGTTGCCTAGGTGACATTGAATTTTGCCACTTTTGGCATTTCAAAACTGCTTCGGCGGCATTTATCTGAGGCAGAAGTCTGGGACATCATGGGGCGTCGATTGCGACGCGAATACTCCAGTTTGCCGAATTTAGTTGCGTTAAAACGAGCACTGGTGCGAATTTGGCAGACGATTCCACAATCGACGAATCGACGTTGCCTTAATATGCCTGAAAGGTGAAGTACAGTGATTCGAAGTAGAGGCGGCAACACACGGCATTGAATGCACACACACACACACCCACGCGCACACGCACGCATGCACACACACACACGCACGCGCACACACACACGCGCACGCACGCGCACACACACACGCGCACGCACGCACGCACGCACGCACGCACGCACGCACGCACGCACGCACGCACGCACACACACACACACACACACACACGCACACGCGCGCGCGCGCGCGCGCGCGCACAATTTAAGGAATAAGTTTGGAGTCGTTAAACACCGCGGAACTCACGTACCGCGGGGTCTTATTTCTTTTTTTAAAAATCACACACACACACACGCACACGCACACGCACACAGCCAGACACATAGCCGTGCGTGTGCACAAAAAGCGTAAATTCGACCGTGCAACCTCCACGTGGTACGCTTTGGGTAACGCAAATGCTGGCGGTTCACAATTAACGATCAAAATCGTGGCTAAAATGAGTCAGTGTTGTTTCCTGAATTGTTTTACAAATTTAAAAAAAAAATTGGAAATTTTTCGATTTTTTTTCTCAAATTTAACAAGCAACTACTGCAAAGTTGTAAAAAAATTTGAAAAAAGTTGGTCTTTTCATTTTGATGATGATTATACGGTATTCAAGAACAATACATTTGTTTCTTCAATTGTTTCGTAAACTTTGATCAATCGGTCCGGAAAAACAGTGTCACAGATCAATTCGCAAATTTACAGGGCTATTGGGGATACATCAAGCTGAAAAACAAACCTGGCAACCGTAGTCTTTCCATCAACGCTTGTAGTGTAGTGGTACATTTACCGAAAAGCCGTAAAACGGCATTTTTTTTGTACTTTTTCATATTAAGTCAAGGGTGAAAAAAATGTCTCAAAAATCAATGAAAGAATTTTGTAGGAAATGTATTCAAGTTTTCGAAGTTGCGCTTTAAATCCTTGTCCGATCATTAGTTGCTGAAATATCGATGATCAAAGACAAAAGGATCCTTTTTCATTCAAGATCGGGTATCTCAGCAAAAAATGGACGCAGAGAGACTAATAAAAAATGAAATTGAAGCTGAATAAACAAGCTAACTTTGATTGGAATGAAAAAAATGTCCTAAGCTCGTGGAACTTTGAAAAGAAACAAAAAAATTCTTCAAATTTTTTTTTCTTGCGCTATTTCTCATGATTGCGCGATAACCGTAGTTCAGAAAAAAAATTTGCCAACAGATCTCAAAACTTAAAACTTGAAACTGTAAAATGCTTTTTTTTATCTCGATATGACCATTTTGCACACAGATACAGCGCTTCAAAAAACACTCAAAAAAATGCAAGAAGCTTTCTGTTCCTTTATATTTATGGAATAGTGTATTTGTTGATAAAATTCGACGTAGAGAATGTGATGGTCTCCATGAAGAATCGTATAGGATCCTGTTCGATTATGTGGTTATCCACATAAACGATTCAAATTGGATTCGTACATTGGATTCCCCAACGGGAAATACCGATTAGATTACAATGTACGAAGGCGGCGTTTTAGTATAGGGATTCAATGCGTCGACCTATTGGATATCCCTGTGAGGAAGTAGGGACACGTATGGGAATCTAAATAGATCCCTACGATGCGATTTATGCGCGAGAAGAACAGCCATTTTTTTGTACCACAAATAAACAGCTTGTCCAATATTGTAAAAACGCATCCGTTCGAAAATACATTGAACGAGGCAAATTACACAATGCCTACGATCGAACGGATTCTCTTAGACTCGCGTGAATTACGTTTCGTCTTGAAATCAATATAAATCAAGCACGCGTTTCTCAGCGCGTCACGATAAAAACAGCGATGATTCTACCTCTGGTAATAAACGAGAAACTATGTGCACCCTTCATATACTGCATAGCCACGTATATAAACTGTGGCTATATAGCTATACCGTACTGTATTAGTAAGGAAGATATTCAAGTTAATCGAGATGGCGATGAATTCTCAGTCAAATATATTCTTGCGCCAGACCGAGCGAGTCAGCCTTGCTTCTACCCCCTCGCGGACAACGATACGTAATGAAAGATCTCATCAGTGGCATAATCGCGTCTTCAGTATACCTACATAGTACACTTGCGCGTAAGCTGCGGTCTGGCGCCATTTTTATCGTGTTGAATCAAACGTCTTGACATCTGCATCTGCCTCGCGTCTCTCTCTCTCTCTCTTTCTCTCTCTCTCTCACTCTCTCTCTCTCTCTCTCTCTCTCTCTCTCTCTTTTCTCCAATGACAAAACTCTGCTCCTGTGGATGTTTATATATATACGAATTTAGACACACACATTTGCAACCATGAAACCGCGCGAGAGCGTGGAACACCGAGAGAACCGCGACTAAAAGAATAACAAGAAGAAGAAGAAGAAGACGAAGAAGAACGTACTCTTGGCTTCACGCTACATCAAGACCTTATACACCCATCAGGAAGTGCTGAGGATTCCGGGAAACGAGCGAAACGATCGGTGTGATGAGGGATAACACTTTTGCGAGGATGCAGAAAGCTTTGCTGCAATGAGACCAAGAGAGAGGGAGAGAGAGAGAGAGAGAGAGGGAGAGAGAGAGAGAGAGAGAGAGAGAGAAAGGAGAGCTTGTAGCTCTTTGCAGGGAACTTTATTCTTGCATTCTTGAATCATGGCGAGGAAAATTGGCTTTCCTGGGTGTGTTGGTGTAGTACAGTGCAGAGGCGAGCCATAGCGAATATATGTAGGTACGATATTACGTGTAGACACGTATATGGTACATATATGGGTCATTCCATGTCAAATCGACAAATTTTTTACCTGACCCCCTTTGATTTCGCTGAAAATTTTCTATCTTTTTCTACCCCCCGAAAGTTATTTTTCAGAATTTTTTCAAATTTTTTTCCCGACTCAAAAAAAGTTATGAATTTTTGAAAAAAACCGCTCTTTTATTTTTAAATTGCCAGAACTTTTTCAAAAATTGACCGTTTGGGAACTTTTTTTTTTTTCAAAATTTTTGTTTTTAAATGTAGTTTTCGAAAAAAAATATGAAAAAATTTTCAGAATCCCAGATATATGAAATATTTTAGTTTTTTTGAAAAAACCGTAATTTTCTCAAAGTCCGACCGTTTTTTTTTTTTTTTTTTGCTCTAAAAATACTTCAACTAATTCTGCAATGATCCCCGTTAATCAAAAGATGTGACGACAATCGCTTCTAATTTTTTTTCTTGATTATAAAAAAATTTTTGTTGAATTTTTGCTGATTTTATATAACTTTGTTATGAAATTTTTTTTATTTCCTCGTGAAACCTCAAAAGTTGAAAAATAAAATTTTATTGGAGAATTTCAAGTGATTATCGTCCAAGAAATTGTTATTTTTTTCAAAAAAGTAAAAAAAAAGGACTTTTCATACTCTTAAATAAATTCACCGTCTCTTAACATCTTTAAATAAATTAAAAACATTTTTTTGTATGTGTTCAAATTATATTATCTTTTATTTAACATAATACTTGATTCTAAAATTCAACATTACACCTATTTTTATTATCTCTTTTTACTGGATGATTCCCTTCTTTTCTTCATCGTACTGTGATTTAAATATTTTCCTGAAGAAGAAAACATCTTAACTTGCACCATACAATCTTCCAATGGTGAAATTTCATGGATTTTTTGTGTCGCTGGTATTGTTTTTGCATTTGTGAACCGATCTTCTAATTTTTCTTAATTAAATGGATTGCAACATCGATCAAAAAACTTCGGCATTGTAATCACTCGTTAACAAAATATAAATTAACAGCACTTTATGATAAACAATAGGTACTTTATTTAGCAATAGTAAGTCTACGTGACACGATGAACACAACGACAATGTAATTATTCTGAAAACATAACCTCCATATTATTTAAATGAAATGTAGATGATATCTTTTTTACCGACAATCGATAGCTCTTAAATTATCACATTGTATCAACTGGAGGTAACTTTTAAACCCATTGTATTTTTGAAGTTGTCGTATTTCAGTACCAAAAAAAAACGTCCATAAGAGTAAAAAAATAACGTCAATGAGAGAAAAAAATTATTTAAAAAAAAAAAATAACAATTTCTTGGACGATAATCACTTGAAATTCTCCAATAAAATTTTATTTTTCAACTTTTGAGGTTTCACGAGGAAATAAAAAAAATTTCATAACAAAGTTATATAAAATCAGCAAAAATTCAACAAAAATTTTTTTATAATCAAGAAAAAAAATTAGAAGCGATTGTCGTCACATCTTTTGATTAACGGGGATCATTGCAGAATTAGTTGAAGTATTTTTAGAGCAAAAAAAAAAAAAAAACGGTCGGACTTTGAGAAAATTACGGTTTTTTCAAAAAAACTAAAATATTTCATATATCTGGGATTCTGAAAATTTTTTCATATTTTTTTTCGAAAACTACATTTAAAAACAAAAATTTTGAAAAAAAAAAGTTCCCAAACGGTCAATTTTTGAAAAAGTTCTGGCAATTTAAAAATAAAAGAGCGGTTTTTTTTCAAAAATTCATAACTTTTTTTGAGTCGGGAAAAAAAATTTGAAAAAATTCTGAAAAATAACTTTCGGGGGGTAGAAAAAGATAGAAAATTTTCAGCGAAATCAAAGGGGGTCAGGTAAAAAATTTGTCGATTTGACATGGAATGACCCATATGCATATATATATATATATATATATATATATATATATATATATATATATGAGAACAACGATCATATGATCAATGATATTTATGAGTTTGCCCGTGATTTGAATATTTTATGAATAATCAACCAACCAGTGGAATACGAATTAGCGAAAAGTTGAAAAAATAAAAGATTCGCTGGATCGAGCCGATAAGCTGCCGGTTGGGTGGAGGATGTTGGCCGAATGAGAATTTGCCATCGATGAGGCAAAGGGCCGACAATCAATTTAATATATTATTCTGTCCGTATCGCAACGACCTAGCAATTAACTCGGGATATTTAAGCTTTTGGAGACAGCTCCGGCTTGTTTCTCCGTCGGATTCATTCCTATGCGAAATCGAATTGCTGATACATCGTTTTTCCTCTGCTCTACCTCGTCTTGGCTTTGTACAAAAGTGAAATGTGCGACGAAAGAACGATTTGGTCCCTACTGCAGAGCAATGTTACATCGGCTGGTCGGCGGCATTGCGTCCACTTTTAAGCGTTAAATCTGAGTATAAAAAGATGTCTCATGTTCCTTTGCTATTGGCTTAAATTGGATGTATACCCGAGTCGAAATTTTTATCCTCCTCTGAACCCTCGCAGGACCTATTTCTGTTGTAATGCACAAGCCGCCGGCCTTCGTTGAACCTACCAAAACCCATTTATCGAGTTCAGTGCCATGGAGAGACCTCCCCTTGGTCCAGTGTAGCCTCTATTAGACCTCCCAAACCTTCTTTCGACCGCCAGTTTCAGGGAACGTGCAGGGCACAGGCTTTCTTACCCTGCTTTCGATCTCAAATCCGTTGCCTCGTCCCCACCTAACCTGCTTGCGGCCCAAATTCCATATCTCCACCATCAACACTCCATTGTGGCCTGATCGATAACCCGTTCAATGACGAAAAAATACGTTTTCCCTAATCATCGCCCGAAGAATTTTACAGGTACAGGTACAGGATACATTATCACATGATGAATAAATATTACACAATAAATAAAAATATATCGTCACCTTTTTAAATTGTTAGTGCAATATTGATATGCGAAAACAATCATATTTTCTGAATAGCGGTTTATTATTATTTCATAGGCGATTCATAAAAGAATCCTCGTATATACAGCTTTACTCCAATTCCATCGAATTTATGGGTGCACCTATAAATACGCTATCGTCGATTGAAATGAAAATTCCTACTGATTCTAATGCCGCTAGCGATACAAGTGACTTATTAAGTGTTCTACGGCATTCATGTAGATAAGACAGTTCAGAGCGTATCACATCATCTCTTTTTGCGTGAAATGAAACAGTTTTGACAAGGTTTGTGATGACTGCGTAATGGTGACCTTCGCAAAAACACTCCTTTACACAGTCACAGTCGGTTATTTTAATAAAATTTTGCACATTGCCCAGCATTTTACTGTAATTTTCTCCACTGGAGAGCACATGAGACGATGATGTCCGTAGATTTCTTGGGTATAATTCGCCGACGATTAATTTGCAATCTTTTAGAAGCCTTGTGTAGCTTTGCACATTTCCTATCGGAATATGCGAATTGCGCATCTCCTGTGCAATGAAATCGAGAATCGTTATGTACTTTTTGTATGGGCCAACGCTATAACATCTATTATAAACTTGTTGGCATATTTTAACCTGACGTTTCACGGCGATGGCAAAATCTCGAATTGAGCCTTCTGGTAAGGCTCAATTCAATGGTAAGGCATATTTTTTTTCCTCCCGCCACATATACCGTTAATAGGCTGAATGGAGGGTCCGGAGGGTCTACTGTGCGCCGATAGTAGGTCGAATGGAGGGTGCGGAGGCTCTACTGCGCGCGAAACAGTAGGCTCAATGGAGGGTACAGAGGGTCTACAGCGCGCCTCCAGTAGGCCGAAAAGGGGCCAGTAGGCTCTACGGGAGCGCTTAAGTAGGCCCACCTGAGCTTCCGTAGGTTCAGTTGTGGTCCTCACTGACCTCCTTTGAATCAAAAAGTCTACTTTCTGCCATGCAGGAGGTTCATCGGAGGCCCTAACGCATGGTATTTTCAAACATTGTACCCTCCTTTAGATACCCAATAATCCGCTCTCACCGATTTCTGCATGCCTTCATTTTGTGGGTTGAATGCGGCTCGAAAATTTCGACTCGGGTAAGCATCACAAGAATAATATAGAAAGGAATTATACAGGGGAAAAAGTGTGTCGACATTTTTCGAGCTCATTGTCCGAAGCGCCCTCGAGAGCGCGCCCCGAAACGAACGACGCGACGGTGAGACGGGGCAGCAATTTCGAGACGTTTAATTCAGTCGTTGTACAAAAAATATACAACGACCTGACAGCTGGAAAAACCTAACGGTGAAAATGCCTCGTCGGGTACTACACGCAGAATTCAAATGAGATCTCCAATTCCGTCGTGTAGACGATAGCTCCTGAATTAGTTTTGATTTTTTTACGCATTTTTCTCGAAAGCCCGTTTTTTAAATCGGGAGAAGGCGAAATTCGGGCAGCTTTCGTTCCCCATCGACTTAAAATTCACAATTCATCGAATGATTATCGATTTTATAAACAAAATAAACCCATGTTTTTGCGAATTTAAAATTTTCTCAATATTATGCGATTTGGTGACAAAAAAAAACCATATTTTTAAATAATGGTCTGTACTTCTTTAGCAATACTAATCGGTTAATGATGAAATTTCTTTTTTTTGTTTCGTTTCAAAGAGGATAATCTTAACACTCGAGGCTTCGATTTGTTGGAACTCGTGTGTGTCACGAAGCATTGAATATTATTGTACACGTACCTATTTTCTTTCATCGGTGAAAAAACGTTTTCAAGGTGGGAAACCACCCCGAATACGGCTATCGTCGTTTTTTCATCGCTTAAAATGAGATGAATTTTGCTTTTGTTTCAATTGGATAGCTGGACTGCTTGTGGGTGATACTGCAAAATCATGCCTCGACGCGCCTTTCTTTTACGGGTGCCCCACGCCCCTCGAAACCCCTATGGCATCGATGAACAAAAGAAAAATACGTGGCTAATAGTTTCCAATGATTTGTCACATATATGAGTTTTAACAAAATCAAAGGCGGACACTGTTCATCGTAAGTGCTGATCCATAAAAGTTGCGCGTCCTGCCGCAGAGCTGCTAATAAACATTTCTAGCGTGGCTACGAATGAAGCGGCGTTTTGAATTGTTTCTTTGTATGCTTCGGCATATTCGAAATCGCACCCTACAAACTGCATTTTCATAGCTTTCTCACAGTATCGTTGAAAATACAAACCGAAACAAACAAACAAGTACAAAATGGGTATCGTTTTTCGGTGAGCCGCATTGATGTAATCCCGCCTTAAATATCCGGGAGTCCACATTCTCAGGTCCGGGCAGGAATTGTGGACGATCAAAGTGCTATGAAATTTGTGACGCCGTGACAAAGCCACGTAACCGAAGACATATTGCGTCTAGGATGCAGAATCACTTCTAAATGAATCCTGATGACGACGATGATGATGATGATGATGATGATGATGATAGAGGCGAATTGCACAACTCGAAACCTAGTGACCTTTTTCTACACGACGCGTGTATCGATTAGAAAAGCGAGAAAATAATACATACGCGGCAAAGCGCTCATTCGTGCGCGTGCGCGCGTGCACGGTTCGCGAAATAATAGGCAAGCACAGCCGTCTCTCTCATCCTCGCCGTTAAGGTCACTTGTTCGGGGTGGCGTTCGAACAAGTCACGAAGTTCGTACGTCGACGCATGACCGACATGATAAACTTCTGCGCTCTTTGAGCTCTCCCCGTGAACGCGCCTCCAGCGGTTGTGCCTCTTTCTTCGGCATTCCGCAGAGACTCTTCTTGGTTCGATCTCGGATATACAACTAGGAGGCGACGCATTCTTGCTCTCTCTCCCTGTCCCTCTCTCTCTCTCTCTCTCTCTCTCTCTCTCTCTCTCTCTCTCTCTCTCTCTCTCTCTCTCTCTCTCTCTCTCCCCCTCTCAATCGATCAGGCACAAAAACCCATACTTTTTCGTCGACAAAAAAAAATAAAAAATAAATAAACGATGTCTCAACAGATCTGCCCTTATAAAAAGCGTTATTCCGTAGACCGCGGTAGCTTTGGTGGCTCTCTCCAAGGACTCTCAGAGGACGCCTCTTTGTTTCAAGTTACTCAGCAAAGACTTTCCTCAACCTTTAAATATTCGTACGGAGGAAAAATATAAGTAGTCTACCTACTGCGCCGATAACTCGGCGGAAATGGTCATCCGCGCGGTTGAGACAACCACGTTTTGCAAGTTGTCCTTATTGATAGTCGGCATATTTTTCTTTTTGTTTCTTCCCCCCCCCCCCCCTCTACGCCGGGCGTACTTTCAACGGAAAGGCACAAAGAGAATATACCACTGGGGTTGAGTCTCCAAACCAGATGGTGGAATAGTTTGATTGTTCAGAATGCGAGCGCATGTAGAGTTGTCGCAGATGTCAATAATACGAAGCTGATAAACGGATCATTCGCGCGAAATGGGCCATGCGGGCTGGAAGAAGATTATGCCGATCGAAGATACAAACTTGTTTAGTTGTAAACGAAAGATTTTCAAGGGGCCTGAAACGGGTCGTGACAGCAGAATACCGTACAGCTATGAGTGAAAATGAGCCGAGCAAGCAAGCGAGCGGACAGGCGGCCACGCAAGACCAATTTGATCGCCCTCGTTTCGAAGTTGGTTCGGAGCCTCATTGGGTGAGAGGCCCGTCTGCGGTAGTTTGGACATTTGCTCTCCTATTGACACACTTTTGGACCTTTCACAGTGGCGGGAGAGAACTTGTCGTCGTTTCGTAATGTTCGTGTGGCAGCGGTTCTCAATATCGTCTCGGCGTTTTGTACCGGGCTACTCTCTCTCTCTCTCTCTCCCTCTCTCTCTCTCTTGCGCCGTGCTAAAACCGAAGCACCAGCCAAAGGTTACAAATTCATCTGGTACAAAAACGGCACTATATCAGTAAGGAAGGGTGAGGGTGAACCGCGCATCGAGGTACGATCGGAGAGTGACATGATAAATTTAAAGTGACATGCGAAAACCCGATCTCCCGACTCTACTCAAGCTTTTCGCGAGTCACTCGATCCAACTAACGGGGACGTGTCGTCCGCGACGATGTCTTTGCAGGGTCCGTTGTCTGCACTGAATCGCCAGCCAGAAAGATCTGCTGACATCGAGCTCTCCGGTGAAAATGGAAGCATCGCATCGGTGTCGCACTTCGCGGCTTGCGGCTTTAGAACCGGCGAATTTTTGTGGGAAGCCTTTCTCTTTCTCTCTCTCTCGCTCTCTCTCTCTCTCTCTCTCTCTCTTTCTTTCTCTCGGGCTTACGCTACGGTTACGATTACGTTGGAGAAAAGGAATTAACGCGCGATCTTCGAGACCAACAAGATGGCTCAAAAGTTGGACGGAAAAGAATCTTTTTCAGTTAATCGAAAGCTACGTTGCAGGGTCATGGATACACCATGACCCTCTCTAAAATCTACTCGGATTCATTTGACATTTATTGAAATTTGAGGAAGCGATTCTGGATAATCATAACGATAACCCATTAAAGATTTTTCGAATTTTAGCTATTGCCGTTCCACCTCGCCAATAAACCCAAACAAACCCAAGCATACTCACTTATGCACTACCAAAGCGTGCATGATCCATAATGATAATGCGAACTCTACTGTAATAACGGCCTTGTAAGAGCCATCAGGGGACCCCCCAACGTACTACTCGCAGTGCGAGCTCCGCGCTGGGTTTAGAGGACTTTCGTTCGCTCCGAGGCGGACAAAAACATTAATTGTAAGCACGATGCCTCAGGAAGGATTCTCTCATATGTCACTGCTGAACATAGAGTGTGAGATTGGTAAGAAAAAAATGCCAACTAAAAAAGTGTTGGCCCGGTAAGCGGAAGAAAATAAAAAGGTAAGACTTATTCAATCGAGAGTACCTACCGAAAGTAAAGTTTTTAGACTGCTGACTCGATTAGAGAATGATAAAAAAAAACGCGTTGATGATTTTTCAAGCCTATTGTGTAAATTTTACGCATATGAATAACAGTAGAAAATGTCAATTAGCCACGCCGAAAGAAACGCATAAAAGTCAAGTCTTTTATTTATCACACGCAAGAGTTAATCTTTCCGTAGTTCATTTGGGGTAATGATTTGTTTCATGGCTCTTCAAATTATGATCGCTTGAATTGCTTAGGCGATTTCGAAAAGTATGAGCCTACGAAAGAATAGCTGCTGCTTGAAGGTGAATGGCACAAGAGCACGCGCTTCTTTCTCCTTTTGTCGCTGGCTAATACTTGTTCCTGCTCTAATGCTGCTCTTCGACCGTAAAAGTCGAACAATTACGGGACAAAGAAGAGTGTATTGGGTCGAGTCGTCGGTGTGTAGAGGAGCGTAGGCAGACGGGGTGACCTCGTTGACTCGTGTACGGTCGGCGAACAAAACGGTTTGTATGATCGGGACTGGTCGCACCGACCCGAGTGGAAAAAACAGTGAGAGAGAGAGAGAGAGAGAGAGAGAGAGAGAGAGAGAGAGGGAGCGGCGGGGCAGGGAGAATATAAGTAACGAGAAAGGACGGGAAGAAGGGGAAAAAGGTGATGTTCCACACCGACAGGTCCGAATTCTCGCGCGCGCTATCGAAAAGTGGAGATGTGTCGAGGTCTGCTTGAAAGCTGGCGCGCTCGCCCACGACTCGTCTCGCGATTTGCCGATGCTTCGCGATCGCTTTGCAACGAAACCTTCTTCTCCGCGTCATATGTAGGCATACCTATGCGGGCAATGGTGGCTATTGCGGCGAATCGTATGCGGATAAGAAACACGAGGCTTCCGTTACGGCGGGCGAGGTGGTTCGCACAGGTGAGCTGCGAGCAAGATCGAATACTCGTTACCGCAAACTTTTCTGTCTCGTTGCATCGCTTTACATTCGGCTCGATGGTGTTTTATCGAGGCGGTTAAAGTCACCCACCTTATGCCCGTGCACGTGATATTTGATACTCCAGTTGAGCCATTGAATGAACCATCATGCGCGCTTTAACGTTGCTCAGGCGTTAATGCCAATCGCAAGGCAAAATACACGATCTACCTACTCAACGATCCGGTTATTTGCGAGAGCGAAAATGCATGAATTTTGGGAGAGCTCGGTCTTTCGAGAACTCCGGGTTGCTGGTTAATCACCACAATCATGCTGGTTAAGCGCAATCACCAATGCGGGGCGGGGATGGGGGGTGGCGGCTAGGCACACCGCGATTCCTCGCTATAATTCATTACGTTCGCGCTTGATGCTGTTGCGCAAACGAATCCGGAAATTTTTCAGGCAACCTCATCGTTCCCGGGGGGCTCGTTACTTTTTCGCTGAAGAGTAAATACTGTTTTTCGCTTACAGCGAGTCCACTGGTCAAACGAGACAAATTATTTGCTTGTATCATCGAAATGCAGTACATTTGACATATTTTTGTTCGAACTGAGTATGTTTTCAGTAACCCACACTCCAAATGGTATTAAAGTTGAGAATAGGTTAGACCGTGCGTGCCTACTCAGCCGAAAATAAGGCTTATTTTTTCTGATTCAATTCTGATCTCGTTTCTTGGCGTAAATATTGGGAATTGTGCAAATTTCCATTTGAGGACATATTCTTAACAGTCTAAACTTGAAGCAAAAAAAAAACAATTTTTTGCAAACTTATATTTACTAAAATACTGCATTCCTTTTTGTTTCCTCGGAACGATAAAGCAGCTATCGAAAGATATTTGACGCGAAATCAGACTTGCGTGAAATTACATTTATTATTGAATCAGAGAGAGCGCACGCGAGAGAGAGAGAGAGAGAGAGAGAGAGAGAGAGAGAGAGAGAGAGAGAGAGACTGGGTAGACTTCGCTGCTATGCGACAAGGTTCGCTTCTCGATGCATATTACGATTAACATCGTTCACCCAAGCGTCGTCCGTAACTTTCATAAAAAGTGCGCCAAAGCCAGTTCCCATAGCAGTGTTCTGCGTATACGCGCGATGCGGTATGTTTATGCTGTAAGCGCAACAGGTACGTATTCCGTAGCGGCTTGTCCGTCGAGTCCCGCGTGAGCAGGCCGCTTTCCAGCATCGCGAAACGCACTTAATTGCGCTGGCCAACTTTTCCTCGCGCGAGTATACCAGCGCCCTGCTGGAATTTCTCCAGGAGCGGCGGCAGCGCGCAGTGAAAAACAAGCCGAACAGCTAGTTGCCGTTGCGAGCTTACCGAGAAGCCCGTGTGCCAAACTAGACAAGCTTTAGAGTCTGCCGTACAAAGGTCGTGACTTATTGCGAAATTGTTCCGTCATATTGTGAAGTTTGACATTTTTATGCCAACAGTCGTTTTCGAGGTACGTGCGGGGCGACATTCTAACAACTCGACAAATTCATTCAACATCGATTGCCTCGTCGATTATATGTCGTATAAAGTTTGCGTTTGTTTTTTGTTCTTTTTTTCTCTTAAATTGCGTTAGAGGAATGAGTCGACTTTTTAACGGTGGTTTATGCCTACTTGTAACTGTTGAAAATGGTTCATTTTTCGAATTAAACCAAAATAAAAAACATGATGATAAATGTCTACAAAAATGAGGTATTTGAAAAAGTATTATCCCAAGAATGCTCTGTAATGTTATGCGCAAAAATATTTAATAATAACCGATTTGCGCATCGATCGTGCCGCATCGATGTGCCGGGAAGCACTTCTCGAAAACGTCTTTCGCGGTAAGCGATGCCCTTCCGAACCAGATCATCTAATATCAATAAATTCAAAGAGATTTCGTCCGTATATCATTTCATCCTATGATTAATCGAAGAATTTCCGGAGTATGAAATTTGAAAAAAAAATAAAAGAAAAAAAAGCTCCCGCTCAAAGTGAGTCTTGATTTTCCGCGAAATGATGGACCCTTTTCGTTTCGACGGATCAAAAGTATACATCGGAAAAAATCCTTCGATCGAAAACTATATTCTCACATCTGGAAAAAGGCCCGGAAGTTCGAGAAAGATCGTTGCGGTAATTTTTGAGATTTATTTCTCATCGACTTTGAGCGCGTACTTTCCGACGGAATAAAAGCGTTTAAAGTTTCGAACGATGCACCGAACTTCAATATAACAGCCCATAAATCTGTCAATTTTGATCTGATCACCTGGAAATGATTCAGGGTACATTTGTAAGGCGATATAGGTATATCCGGTCGAAAAAAGGTATAGCGGTTTAGCGACAAAACGTGATTTTTTCGACCTTTCCAACTAACCCTTTACGTTACTGCATCGTAGCATTGATCAAGTAATTTCGATAAGCGGCCACGTCGATGGATTGGAATATCATGGAGATTCGTTTTTTTTTTGTCGGTATGGAATATCTCGTGGACATAACTGTGATCAACGGAAGACATTCTATATTCTCGATGGTCTCGCGATATCCAATCCGTTGAGCCCGGCTAAACGGAGCGTGAACGTTTCAGCGAATGTATCAATTGGCCCTGTTGCTTTATTTACTCTTTCACTGCAATGGATATCGAGTGCATTGGATCGACCAGACCCAACGATGAGAGCGAATCAAAGTTCTCGCAACGGGGGTGGGGTTTTTTTCCGAATTCTCGACGTCCGTTGGAATAAACGACCAGGACGATGAAAAGTATAATAATTTGTCGATGTATCGAAGCGTTGACGTGTAACCCCATGATCAATTCTAACGAAACAGCGTGATCGAATAAGTGATCATCGCATCACCGTAAGAACCAAGTAAACAAAATTCCGTTTCTGAGTTCTATTATCGCGATGAACCACGTCGAAATGATTGACGACGGAGTGATTGAAGTACGATTAAAATGAGGGTATAGTCTTCCATTAGTCTTGAATTTTATCGGTATGGGGAAGACGAACTTCTGCTAGGAGATGTTGAGGAGGAAGTGGCCCGACGCTGCACTGTGTCTCTTTGCGTATAGTATCGCGTATGTACTCGTACATATAGGTACCAAGTGCTGACCTATAGCAAACGGAGCGTGAACGGTAGCTCGTCCGACGACTACGATGCAACTACGAAAGCAAGCTTTCTTGGTCGCACCGCAGTCCCGTGCGAGCGCGCGCGCGCGCGTGTGTGTGTGTATACAGTGGCGTGCAAGAGGTTCGGACCAACCTTTTTTTCTCCGTTATTCGATGAAATATTTAATGCCTGAACCTCGCCATCATTTCAATTATTTGAGGGAGCTATGATACGCATAACAGCGTGGTATATTATTTTGTTTTTATAGTGTACACTGTAAAAAAATTGTGGATAAAAACTAATGCACAAGTGTAGGAAGTTTTTATGCGGATACCGCTTATGAAATTTCAGAAACGATTTTGAAAATTCAAAACAGGTTATTTAAAAAAGGAAAGTGTAGCTCCGTAATATTAATAATATACTTGTGCGTTTGAAAAATAATGCACGTGTAAAGAAATAATCACATCCGAGTATATTGAAATCAAGAACCATTTGCTGATATCAATAAACGAGTGTATAAAACAAAACGTAGATTGGCTTATTATCAGCTGATCTACGTTTTTTTCTCTCAAATTTAGAATATTTGTGGCGCAGACAGCTGCTCGTCTATCTATTTGATGTCGTTTGGAAAAGTTTCGACGGGATCTGAAGAGCCATTTCAGAGATTTTTGGGTATCTATAATTGTTCCACCATACTGACCGCGATGAGATGTCATTCCGTCTTAAATTCAAGAACGATTTGCTAATATCAGCATACGGGTGTGTATTAATTTCACAGTACCAAAGTATTACTTTTAATGTACACTGTAAAAAGCTTCTGTATAAAAAGTAATACACAAGTGTATGATGTTTTGATGCGGACGCCGTTTATGAAATTTCAGATAATATTTAAAAAATCCAAAGCAGGTTATTTAAAAAATAAAAGTGTAGCTCCGTAATATTAATATACTAGTGCGTTTGCAAAATAATGCACGTGTAAAAAAGTGTTCACATTCATGTATATTGAAAGCAAGAACCATTTGCTCATATCAATATACGAGTGTATATTAAATTCAAGAACCATTTGCTAATATCAACATACGGGTGTGTATTAAAATGACTGATCCTAAGTATTAAGTTTATTTCAGAAATTGATAATCGAGCCCACTGAAAATGTGACTCGTATTTATCCTCCTCGACGGGAGCTAGAGGTAAAAATATAAGGTGGTTTTTGGGAGATTTCTTCCTACAACACCGGGCGGCGGCGTAAACAGGGGAAAATAATTTCATTCCGGATAGGCGAGTTCACGGACTGCGGCTCTGCTGGCGTGGATATGCGAACGCGTCTGTTTTTTCCAGGACGATCGTAACCGGTGGTCGGGTTATAGGCCCGACCGAAGCTGCGAGTGGCTATGGGAAAGTGCGGAACAAGGCGCGCCAACCCTCGGGCGCTACGCGAACTACGCGCGACCATCGGTCGTCGCGAGCGGCCGAGGTGGGTCGAGCGCGGCCGACGTGATGAGCCAAGCGCGCTGACGTGTACCGAACGCGCGAGCGACGGGTCCCGCGCGGAAAGATTAGGTACAAAACTTTTTACAATGGCGGTACCGTGGAACGCCGGATACCCATTTAGCTTTTTTCAAAAAACTAATTTTGTTTCAACTAATTGTCTCGCGATTCAAGAATCCAAAATGAAATGTTTAATCATAGGTAGAAAATTATTTTTAAAAAAACTTGAAAGTCTCACTTGTATGCTAGATTAATGCACGGGTAATACGACACACGACACCCCACCGACCAAAGTGCAGGAGCCTGCCGACCAGAACGCTCTTACCCCTCCGTTTCCCCAAGGCCTACGTTCGCTGGCGAGGCGTTTTTCTTCTCGATTTTTCCTATTTCGTATTTGATAAAACCCGTATTTAATGCACGATGACTTTAAAAAAATGAAAAATGTACTTTTATATTATTAACAAATATATATTCGATTACCAATTTTTATTATTTCTTACCAATTTTTGCGTTGCTCAGAATATATCTGTAGCTTGATGATAATTTTGTTAAGCTGCTTTAGCAAAATATTTGGGATTCACCATAAGATATCACCACCACGCTTTTCTCACCGCACTTTTTTGGAGAACACTTATAAACACACACACACACACACACACGCGCGCGCGCGCCCACGCACGCACGCACGCACGCACGCACGCACATATATATATATATATATATAGCGTTACCTCTCTTACATGAGGATGCTGTACAGAATGATGACGATTTTTCAAACGGAACGCGATTTTTCAAACGGAACGTGATTTATATTCATTTTTTTCTAGCAAAACGTGTACATGCTGCAAATATATTTTCACACCAAGAAGTATAGTTCAACGTATCTGTTGCAATGTTTTGATTAAAGAATATTGATAAAAATCGTCGCTACCGATGCAGTTTGTGTGGACGGCAAACAAATCATCCGAAATAAAGAAAATCAAACGCATTTACTTTTTAAATGAAATTACCAAAAATTAAACGCGCATTTACGGTGAAAAAAGCGCTCCCCTTCCGTTGATAAAAAGAAAAGGGTGGTTCGAACGAAAAAAAAAAAAAAAACGTTCGTTCGAGCAGGGCTCTTTGAAACGTAAAAAAGTTTGTAAAATTTGAAGTTGATCGGTGCAGTGATTTTTGAGACATCACGGTCGTTAGGCTTGAAAAGGTGATTTAGAAGAGTAAAAACGCGTCCAAAGTTTGCCGGTTCGCGGAACCTACCTACAAATTTGTCGTAAAAGTTTTGAAAAATGTCAAAGTTGCCTAAGACGCGTGTAATCGCGTGTAAAGTAGATAAAGTATGAAATTAAAACAAAACAAAACGAAAAACCGTGAATTCCTGAGAACAATGATATGACGACAAGTTAAAATTCACGAGAACTCGCAAGCTTTTTGTCAAAACTCGCAACGTGAAAAATGTTCTCGTATGCGGAAAAGCAATTTCGCGGGACGGCGATATAATTAAAAGAAAGGAAACGCGTATGGCACGAAGCTGATGGTTCTTTTCTGTCAGTGCAGCGAGCCCGTTTGTCGTCACATACACAAAATTTCGTACCGCACTAAAAGTTTGATATCTCTGTGAAAAAAAAAGATATCCGAATTTTCAAGGGGGCATTTTAAAAGGGACAAACGAAGCTTCACTTTGCCTTTTGGGAAAAAAAAAATTCGATTTTTTATTTACCCGGGGCGCCATTTTGATAATGGCCGTTTTTTGGCTTTTTTGGCTGTTTAAAATCGGCTGCACGTCTTCGGGACATTTTTTGGCATTTTTTTTCTTCAAAGAACCTCAAAAGATAGAGCAATAGCTATAGTTTTCTTTTTTAGAAAGTTTCGTACGATTTTTTTTCACCGAGTTGTCGCATTTTTTTCTGAAAAAGACAATTTTGAAACGATGCTCCTGAAACGACAAACTTTGAGGTTTAGGGAAAATGGCCAAAATGAAAAAAAGTTGCGTTACATCGTATTGAATCGAGTAGCATTTTTTCAAATTTTTTTTTTCAAAATTTTTGCTACAACATTGAATTAAAAAAAATATATTTTTCAATTTTTTTTTTCTCAATTTTTAGCCGCACAAAACATCCACCTCTTACCTCTTACCTCATCTAAAACACAAAGAGCGGAAATAAAGCTTCGTGTCTTTGTTTACATTTTACCTTTGTGGAGCGTAAAAAAGATTCTATTTATCGCGAGTCGATATTCTATTTCTCTCGTGTTCTTTTTCTCGCTCTCTTATTCGCTCGTCGTTTTTATTTACATTTTTGATCCTTTGGAATAATGTGACGAGTGTCGCGCTGACAAAGCCAGTTAGTTGTGCGAAAACATGGAACGCGAACACGTGTGGTCTACAATCGACAAGTTTTTACGTAAAAATTTTTTGCTCTTAACGGATCAAAATGGCACGGAAAAAAGAAAGTCCACTGTATAAAATAGGAGCTATTGTCGCGTTGCGCGATAAGGGATTGTCGTACGGAGAAATTGCCAGACAAACTCGCGCATGTCTTTGAAAGGAGTGCAGACGACCATCGGGAGATTTAAGAAGTCCGAGACGTATCTCAATCGCAATCGTCCGGGTCGACCCAAAGTGACAAAGTCCTCAGACGATCAAAATATCGTCGTTACCAGCAAAAAAAATCGTCTATTAACAGCAACGGAAATAATCTGTGCCAAATTTAACGAACAAAGGGGAACCTCGATATCACTGACGACAGTGAACCGTTGTCTTAACAGTGCTGGCCTCAGAGCCTGTGTCGCCGGGAGAACACCTTTGTTGCGTCCGGCGAACAAAAAAAAAAACGATACGCATGGGCCCTGGAACACAAAAAGTGGACGAGTCAAAATTTTTAATCTTCGGGAGTCGTCGACGCATTTTTGTTCGAAGAAATCCTTCGGAAAAAATGGCACCACAGTGTTTGATACCAACTGTCAAGCATGGCGGTGGCTCCGTTATGGTGTGGGGTTGCTTCTCCGGTCATGGTGTCGGAGACTGTGAAAATTGACGGCATATAATGAGATAAGAAGAATATAAAGAAATTCTCATTAATCATGCAATTCCATCGGGGCTAAGAGCGACCGGGCGTGGTTTTACCATGCAACAAGACAATGATCCGAAACACAGTTCCCGTCTGTGTCGAGAATATTGGGAGAACGAGGCAAAGAAAAAAAATCATGAATATGGCGTGGCCGCCACAAACACCCGACCTAAACCCCATCGAACTTCTCTGGCAAGAGCTAGATCGAAAGATACGAATGACCTGCCCTACATCGGCCGAAGATCTGTGGCAAAAACTGCAAGCTGCGTGGAGATCCCTCAGCGCAGCTCAGCTGGATTCATTAATCGATCGGATGCCACGAATCGTTGATGCAGTGTTGAAAGCCAGAGGTGGGTTTTTTGACGAAAAGGGCGTTTAGATGAGGTAAGAGGTAAGAGGTGGATGTTTTGTGCGGTTAAAAATTGAGAAAAACAAATGAAAATTTTTATTATTTTTTTTATTCAATGTTGGAGCATAAAATGTTGAATAAAAATTTTGAAAAAATTCTGCTCGATTCAATACGATGTAACGCAACTTTTTTTTCATCTGGCCATTTTCTGTAAACCTAAAAGTCTCTCATTTCAGCAGCATCTTTTCAAAATTGTCTTTTTGAGAAAAAAAAATGCGATAACTCGGCGAAAAAAAATCGTACGAAGCTTTCTAAAAAAGGTAATTACAGCTATTGCTCTATCTTTTAAGGTTCCTTGCAAAAAAAAATGTCCCGAAGACGTGCAGCCGATTTTAAACAGTCAAAAAAAGCCATAAAACGGCCATTTTCAAAATGGCGCCCCGGGTCTAAAAAAAATCGAAATTTTTTTTTCCAAACCGCAATGTGAAGCTTCATTTGTCGCTTTTAAAATGCCGCCTCGGAAATCCGGATATCTTTTTTTTTCACAGAGATATCAAACTTTTAGTGCCGCGCGAAATTTTTCTAGGTGTATGCATACTTTTGGTCGGCAGTGTATATGTTATATCCGTGCTCGCTCTTGCCTGGCTCTTTCGCAAATACACCGATCTCAGACGGCTAAATGCGCGCGCGCGCGCGCGCGTGTGTGTGTGTGTGTGTGTGTGCGTGCGTGCGTGCGTGCGTGCGTGCGTGCGTGCGTGGGTGTTCGTTTGTCAGGAGATGGAGTAAATTATTTCGTGCCATAAATCGTCCCCGCTGGCACTTCGACAATTCGACGGTACTCATACACACAGCAGAATCAGAACTCTGTACAGTAGCAAAATTGCATCGTTTAACGGAAAATTTCCAATCTCACAAACGCGACGACTTTTACGCGCGCGTTTAATCCATTCCATGTCACTCACGGAGAGTGATATTTTATTCGAATTCGTCGCTTCGAGGTTCACACATAGTTGATTCTCCACTTTTACATTATAATTTTGTTTTATTAAATAGCAGGGGATGAAGTCGCTCACTGGGAGAAACAATTATTAAATTACAACGCGAAATCGTTCATTTTTTTGCCAAAAAAACCATGGATTTTTTTTTCGGCACCTTTAAAAGGACCGGGTCGGTCCTTTTAAAGGTCAATTTGTTTGTCAATTTATGCATCCCCTTGGCCAAGGCGTCGCAAAGCAGTTCCCTCGACGCGGCTTATGCCTAGTTGCAACAGTCGGAAACTGCTCATTTTAACATTTAAAAAGAAACAAAATCGCGATGATAAGGTCCAACAATTATGAGGTATTTGAAAAAGTATCATCCGCAGAAGACTCTGTAATTTTTGTTGGCTAAAATGATTCGATGATAGTAGATTTACATGGCCGATGTCCGGGAAGCACCTCTCAAAAAGATCTTTTGCGGTAAGCAAAAGACCTTCCAAGCCGGCTTATCTGATATCGGAAAGAATCAATCAGATTTCATTAGTATGTCAGTTTATCCTGCGATTAATCGAACGAATTTCTAGAATATTAAATGATGAAAAGAAATGGCGCGTGTTCGAAGTGAGACTTGATTTTTGCGACCGAAATAAATGGACAGATGGACATCGGTGTAGAAAAGACAAATCCTTCGAGCATCTACAATATTTTTACATCTAGCAGAAGCCCGAAAAATTTCCGAAAGATCGATCGGTTAGTTTTTCATATATATATATATATATATATATATATATATATATATATTGTGACGTGATTTTTTTAAGTCACGTCACAGAAAGCTACCGACGATTTAGTTGTGCTCCCGATGCCCGAGTACATACCCGCCCGTAACATACACGGCCCCTCCGTGTATGTTACGGGCCTTTCCTCCAGTATGTTTTTTTTGTGACGTTTAGGTTTGGGTTTTTCGTTGTCGTTTCGGGTGAGGTTGGTGTGCGAAACTCGGTCGAGCGGCGTGTCGCTCAATGTACCGATCAATTCCGACCGAGGAACGCACCACCCAACGAGGCTTTCGGGGAATCGGTGCACGCCCGCGGCTGAGACGCCGGCGCCCCACCGCAGTGGTGCATCGTGCTGAAGAGCGGGTTGTTTGGGTTACGGGCGGAGGCGGGAGGTATCCGCGCCGCGCTTCTGGATAGAAGCATTGCCCGTTCTCGCACGGTGACCCGGGGATGCGGTCCCCGAGAGCCTCCATGTTACCTAGGAGGAAGGGTCCCGATCTGTTACCGTTTCGCTTGTGGGGTACTCGGGCCGAAAATATAGATCACGAAAGGAATATTCTATCAGAATATTCCAGCTCCCGAGATAATCTTTCAGTTCACGAGATCTGTTACCGTTCTGCTTGCTCGGTACTCGGGCAGAAAATATAGATTCCGAAAGGAATATTCTATCAGAATATTCCAGCTCCCGAAATAATATTTCAGCTCGCGAATATTAGAAGAAAATGTTCTCGCTTGAAGCCGCGTTCTCGCATGGGATTAGCGCGCGAGCGTATTTACATTTTTTTTTCGGTAATCGCGCTCGACAACGACAAACTCGCTCGCTGGCCCTCGCCGCGCGAGGTATACTTGAGGACCGATTTTGCTCTCGGATGAGGTCCGACTGTTTCACTCCGGACGCCGTGTGGGACGGACGTGTACCTCCACGGGCCCTGTTCGCGATCCCGTGCCCGGAAGGCGGACCCGTCCGGGCGGAGATAAGTTCCCGTGGTTTGAAAAAACAACCAGCTCTCGGAAAATAAACCAAAACACTTAATTTTTTGTTAGTTATTTTTGTTTATTGCTCCCCCGTATGTGGCGCTTCGTACGCCACTCCTGGTGAATCACGACCCCTCTACCATGACTCACAGCCTGAGCGGCCGTGCTCTACCGCAACCGTCCTCCCGTGTCAGTGCATCCAGATCGTCCGGTTATGATTCCGGTGAGATAAAAATCAGGGAGGTCTCCCGACTCCCAGGGCATACCGGTTGAGAAATCCGTTGAAAGAAAATTCTCTGGCGCCCCGGGTAGTGCGGATGCATTCACGCGGGGTGGACGGCCGAAGGTGACGGCTCCCGCACCTAACTCTCGTGTTCACGTTCTCGGTTTCATGGTAAGATAAAATAATTCCCGTCACAATATATATACACGCCTCACCGCGACTGTGCAAGCGTGTACTTTCGAGAAAAAAAAAAAAAAAAGAAACCGTTTAATATTTCGAACGACGCTCCCCGAGCGTGTTCGGACGGGCGTCATCAACATAACAGCCTATAAAACTGTCTATATTTATCCGATCACTTCGAAATTTTCAACCAACGTTTATAAGAGATGATATACCGTGAAAATATATTGGTTTGAAAAAAAGTGATTCTTTGACTTTTCCAACCAGGCCTTATACACGGAGAAAACAGGGGCCTTGGAGTTAAGAATTAATACTATGTTTCTAAAAAAAAATATCAAAAAGTATTGAATGGAAGATATAAATTGTAATTATGGTATAGTAATAATGAAGAAATTTAACTTACGATATGGCACGTAAACTGATGATACAAATAATACATTTTATTCGGCATATTGTGATTTTTCGTAGTATTCAAAAAATATTTTGCCCACGTGATTGCAACAATTCGTTTTCAGCATTCTATAAAAAGTACGGTATAAAGAGTCACATTTTCCTCGTCAACTTCGTAATATTTTTCGTTATACGCCGAAGATTAATGCTATGCGTATAGTAAAAATCTATACATACACGAAGAATCATGCTATACGTGTAGTAAAATCCATATGAAAATATAGCGTGTAATAAAGGTGGGTATTTTACAAAGCACGCATTATTTTTACTATACAGCGTATAGGACTCGCGCCTATGCGACAATAGTTTCAAATGTAATATGCACGCATCATTTTTACTATACGGTGTGAGAATCATTTTTACACTTCTACAACAACAAGTCTTAGAATTTCCGAACTGGCAGTAAACTGCTATATTTTCTAGCACTGAATATTAGAATTCTGGCAATGAGTGTTATAATTTGAGGCCGTATTTTTCTCCGTGTAGGTGCATATACCTTTCTGGCCCAACGAAATTGACCTACTTCGGTAATGTGTTTAGGCACAAAAATCTATAAGGATAGTAATGTATGCTTGGTAAAGTGTGTCTTTTGTTGTAATTGTTGAAGACATTTTTATCGACAATTGTCACTATAAATCTTGCCGGCTGAAGCCTCTTGTTCCAGGACCCTTCTGTGGCATGTAGCGTTTTATGGTGCAATAAAAAGAAATGCTTCTTGAAATATTATTCAATTTTGTCCTTGGCGTATTCGAGATTGAAATTTCGATATCTAAGCAACATTGCCGCAAGTCATAGTGAGATAAAAACGATTCCACAAACCGTCATTGGTGAAAAGAAAATGAACAAAATTTATCGATTCGTCTTCGCGTTACCGAGTTCCGAAAACATGGTTCCGAGAAAATCCTTTCTCAAGTTTTTAAGCAACTGCCCCCGACGTCGGTGCATCTCGCATAAAACAGCGCTGTGAGTTGCACGATTGTTGGCATTTTTCGAAACGGTTTTAATAATAAAAATATACACAAGAATAACATTATATTGACTCGGCTAATGCTCAATTGTAATGAGCATTGATTGATAAATGTTATTAACTAACATCCAACGAAAAATTCATGAGGAACGGCATACAATACCTCTATTTTAAATTGCATCTTGAAAGGCGAGAATATTTCCCAAAAAGTACTAGACAGTTTCGGAAAGTTGAAACTTGATTTCCGTCTCACTTCGACGTTTGCTACTGCTGCTGCTGCTGCTGCTGCTGCTGCTGCTGTAGCGGTAGCAGGAGCCTTGCGCACTTTTCCCTCACTCGTATCCTCGGGTGAGGCCACTTTCATAATGCGAGGAAAGCAGTCTACCTACATATTGTGCGTGGAAGCCACTCGGGTTGCTCGAAATTCGTGTGCGCGCGTGCGTGTGTGTGTGTGTGAGTGTGTGTGTGCATGCGTGCGTGCGTGATACGATCCGTACCAATTTTCGATTTCATTTTTTGAGCGTCCCAAGACTTTTTGGTGTCTTATGTTAAAATACTAAAAAAATTCAATAGAAAATATTGATGGAATCTACTTCGGTATATACGTATATATGTATGTATGTATATTGTAATTGTGATCATTGATAAGATCCATTAATATATTCGAATTAGTTTTTTGAGTCCCCTCATATTTCTTCGGTCTTTATAGAGTAAAAGAACATAAGTATATGAGGATACTCGAAATGATTGAGTTGAAATTTTAAATGGAATCTTCTTATATATACATAACACTAATGATAATTTCAAACCGGTGCGTTGGTCTAGTGGTTAGCGTGCCGGCTAGGGGACCGGGAGGGTTCGAAGCCCAGTCGCGTACTTTCGTCGTGAAATGTTTTTATTCGACGTTTTTCGGCGAAAGACGGCTAATTCCGTGACTGGGAAGCGAACTTTTGTGACCGGCTGTATCGGTATAGGTTTTCCGCAATTTCCCTATACCCATGGCAGGTATGTCATGGTGAATACGATAGAGTGGGGGAGGCATGTGGTAAGGGGAGAGATAGGGGTGGGGAGATGTGGAATGGGGGAGGTGTAAGAACGAGTTGAGGCGGATTGGGGCTCGTAAAAAGGGAAAAGACCCTTTACGGCTGAAACATATATACAATAAAGAAAAAAAAACTAATAATAATTTCATATATACAGGGTGATTGAAAATTGAACGTATTCCTAGAAAGGGGTTGTTATACTAGAGGTAATTTGCAACAACAAAACAACTCCTTTCAACTAGACGTCGAAAATGAGTAGTGTACGAGTATTGGTTTTGCAATTTTTTTTCGAAAAATTTCAGAGCTGTTGCCTAAAACAACGAATTGTGAGAAAAAAAAGTGGTTCACTCTGGCCACCCAATTGATACTTTTCCGAAAGCCGATGAGGAAAATTTTATAAAAATGCATACCTTTTGGGTTTTCATGTTTCCGTAATTTTTTAGACCAAGTGTCATACATTGTAAGAGTAGCATCAAACTCACGTTAAAAAACTAACAATTCTTGCCACTTGGGAACTTTTAGCTCTGAGATTATGGGAATTTTGGGCTCGCAATGAACAAAAAAAGTCACCATTTATGAGTTTTGAAATAAGTATCTCAATCGTGTGTCCGTAGAGTGGAGTTTTGTTTTTCCAATTATTTGTATTTGTCAGCAAGTCGAAGAATTTCGAAAAAAATATCTCAAAACCACTATAGCTCGGAAATCGATAATTTCCAATCCTCAGTTGAGAAGGGGTGATTTTGTTTGCAAATTACCTCTGTTACAAGCACCCCTCATTCGACGAATATAGGTCGAATTTCCAATCAATTGATATTTTTTTGAATAAAATTATTTCGAATATGCATATTATAATTGCAAATGAAAGGGAATAAAGGTATTTCTGTATGCTGCGTCCACCATAATTTTTCCTACATTCTGCAATCAATTCCGAAATATCGTATCGTGCTGTCCGTGCTACGAGGCAGCACGAGATTTATGTTCATAGACGAGTGCCGGTGTTTCGCATAGGAGAGTGTCGGGAAATACGCGGAGCGTGGCTTATTCGCTTCCTCCCATGTTACACGATAGCCTCTCGAAGGCTGTCTCTCACGAATCTGCGAGATCCGGGCGCGCGCGCGGCGTGGAAAGACTCCGCCGAAGTATACGTGAAACGCACACGAAAAGGAAACGAAAGGTCCGGGCTCCCGCGCGGTGTATCGTTCGGTAGGTTCAGATAATACGATAATCTTGAAATTGTGTCAACGAGCCGAGAGAGAGACAGAGAGACAGTCTGTCTCTCAGACAGAGAGACAGAGACAGAGAGAGAGAGAGAGAGAGAGAGAGAGAGAGAGCATCGATTGTGGTTTCCGGTAGGTGGTGCTGGAATATTTCCAAATATCCGATCCAAGTCGTGTGTCTTCAGCTTAACCGTTCTCACCACTTTGAAATAATTTCAGTCTTGCGCGGACACGAAGTCACGTATGTATCAACAGCTGCGGCAAGCGCAGTGCGGCTTCAAGTGCACAATTTAACCCGTTGAATGAAACAACATGCGTCTTTCTATCGGTCGACTGTTTTATTTCTCATTACGTGAGCTTATTCCTCGGAGCCTCGACAAAGCGTATCGGGGTTATCTCCAGTGCGATTGTTTCGGCATCTTCGATCCTCTCCCTATCTTTCATATCGTATTCACGCTGCCGGACTTCACCTACGGTATACGCGTCTTTTTGCGAAATAATTGTTTTCTTTTGTTTTATTTCTTTTTTTCTTCGTATTTCGGTCTTCCGCGCTCGGCTACCGCTATCGATATCCGCGAAACGAAAGATGTCTACTCGAGCGTGTACCGCTTTTGACTCGTGAATGAATCGTGCCGTATCTACGCCTGCGCCGTGTATATGGAAAGAATACACGGGATGGACGCGCGCAAGCGTGTATCGAGAAAATCTCCTTGCGTGAGAAGACATCTCACACGGCTGATTCCCCGCACCGTTGCACCGTGAAGATCGCGATTATATTCGACTCTCAACTTTCCAACACGCGGCACCAATTTTCCACCTGGACCACTTGAATTTCACGTTTCATGCGTATACGTTATTTCTTCTCCTTCTTCTTATTTTTTTCTGATTTTTTCTTTACTTTACTTTTCGTAATGAACCGTTTTTTGAGGAATCACCCGCGTTCGAACATACACGACCGCAAAGAGAGAATGATTATTCGACTTCGGACGCGCTGCGTGAGTTATTTGCGTAAATAAATTGACATTTTGAAGAATGTATTTCCAGTCATATGTTTTTCAGGAAAACGAGACGAGACGATACAGCCTGTACAAACAGATTCTCGAATTTTTCGTTCACGAAAATAATAACACAACCACGCAAAAAAAAAAGTTGGTTGTGCGACGAATCGGATTATACTTTTCCTACGTATTTTGAGCTGCTGAATCGATATTCGAAGTCAAAATTAAGATCCTGTGTGCCATTTTTTTGACAACTTCAAAAAATGATGTAAATACGCCATTATTCCTGTTTAGCGTCAACTAGATCGCTTTGGGAGGGTCCGCTGGCTTCATTATACTTAGATATTCACATATTCACATAATGTTAGAAGTATTAGCACCGTTGGTACAAAAAAAAAAAACGGATCCAAGACCGGCGAAACGCGTATATTTGGCGAAACTACGCAAAAAACGTATTTTGCCCTCATTTTTATAACGCCGACACGTTTCAAACACTTCTGAGACTTATACATCTGTAAATTCTTTCACCGACCTATTTTATACTTTCAAAAGGCGATATTACTCGACCGACGACACTCCAAAATATTTGGGACCGCTCGAAAACGTCTATCGCTTTTTGCTAAACCGTACTTGTTTTTCTTCAAACGACCTATGTGAGGGATTTCGTTTTCGTTTTATTCCTTTTCTGGATTATTGATTTCCCTCTTCAACAACCAACAGAAATCGGCCATCATATTAATATCCCAACGTCCTTGACATCGACGTTCTCTTTCTTTGAGATCTTGATGGAAACGCTATCCCTGTTCTTCACTATGTGTTTAGTGAAGAACAGGGTTCAGGAACAGTTATCAACTACGGTAACCTTGTTTACCGTAGTTGATGACCATTTCCCTGACAATTTCTTCGTAATTCGGACTTTTGTTATTGCCTAAAAAGTTATCAACAACCTCTTTGAATTATAAAACGGCGTTATAAAAATGAGGGCAAAACACGTTATTTGCGTAGTTTTCGCCAAATATACGCGGGTTCCGCTGTGGTCCTGTATCCGTTTTTTTTGTCCCTACGGTGTTAATACTTCTAACCTTATGTGAATATGTGAATATCTAAGTATAATGAATGAACCCTCCCAAAGCGATCTAGTTGACGCTAAACGAGAATAACGGCGTATTTACATCATTTTTTTAAGTTAAAAAAAATGATACACAGGATCTTAATTTTGACTTCGAATGTCGATTCGGCAGCTTAAAATACGTCGGAAAAGTATAGTCCGATTCGTCGCACAACCAACTTTTTTTTTGTGTGGCTGTGTAATTTATCGACTGAAAATAAAGGTGGGTTTTAATCGGGAAAGTAATCCGTCCGTTTTCTTCCACACATTCGCCCCCCCACCTGTCAGGCCATGTGCCACTTACTTGGCGGTACAAAAATATGGTGATATTGAGTCGATAAAGTCGCTAACGGAATTTCTGACTTGATCGAACGTTTCAAAGTGGCCATCGGTCAAATGGTGTTGGAGTGCGATGGGAACGAGTGAAAATGCGATTGAAAATGTCGCCCCGGGTGTGCGGCGAAACGCAATCCCGGGCCAACGAATCTGAAGCGTCTCTCGTTCCTTTTTATGTGTGTCATTTTTTTCCGGGAGCATTCTCATCCAAGGCCATTTTCAGTCAGGCCGTGTTTGATTTCTCGTCTTTCGGTTTGTTGTTGTTGTTGTTGTTTTTTTTTTTTAACGACTGACAATGTCTTGTGGGGTAACAACGCCTAACGAAGTAGCAAGATCCTGAGGAATAACCTCGTTAGCCTGGCAAGGATTTTTTTCTTCAATTCGAACGCGAAAAGCTAAAAACGCCTAATATGCGCTCTATTGATACTCATTTTCTTCACTCATGCTCACGGTGTACATTTTGGAGTTACGTGTTAAGCCGTATGTTCGGAAAAATAGTTCACTGGATTCGTATTAACATCATCATCATCATCATCATCATCATCATCATCATCATCATCATCATCATCATCATCATCATATCCCCGGGCGTTAGGCTCGGTCTTAATCTAGACCGGAACAATAACGCTGGGCGACACTCGCGGGTTCCGACATCACCTCGGCTGCCGCCGAGTAAAAGAAAACCGCGCGAAAAGTTCAAAAATCGATTGGTTGGGTTCACTTATACTACCCACCTGAGTAGTATAATAATATAATTTGTTGTTGGTGTCGTCGTCGTTGTTGTTGTTGTTGTTGTTGTTGTTGTTGTTGTTGTCGTTGTTGTTGCACGAGGACAAGAGGCCTTTTTTCCGTTCAAATATTCAATACGGCTATTTTTATTCTCAGCACGAGAATTTATATCGTAGACAAATCGGGATACCGTAGAGTGTGGATTTTTTCGGAGGGTTACTTGTTTCGGGGGTAAATTGTTTTTCTCGTCACCAACTCTCGTCGAGCGATAAACGATGATGGGATCGTTGGTGGGCTAGAGACAAAGGCTGCGCTCGAGTCATGATCTCGCAACTAGGCCTCGCGATCGAAGGTTCCGCATTGAAGACGAAACATTGCCGCAGAGAGAAATTGTAAATTGTCCGCCGCTATTACGTAGTACAAGGGTGATAGATATCTCGAAGTGATAAGTCGTTCGACTCGCAGAGTGCAAGAGCAGTACACACACGCAAGATTGTTCGCAATGAACCGAGCGGGGGGGGGGGGGGGGGGGGCAAGTGAGTAACAAGAGAGAAGGTAGGAGAAGGTGAGAAGAAACTCGGCTAATGGGAAAGTGAGAGCACAGCGGACATGGAATAAATAGTTAAGTGTAAAGGAAGAGGGCACGAGAAATACCTGTACAGGCGAACGTGAAGGAAAAAAGTATTTTCCAAGGTCCGCAGCAGGAGATACGTATCGATCTATCATGCACGCGCTGACCTACGCTCCAACCCTTTTTCCGTCTGCCCCGCTCGCTTGTACCCTCGCGTCTCGTTTGCTACGCTCTGCTTACGAATGTCATCACAGACCCAGATACAAAAGACTAGACGAGAGCCAATAAGTAGGTCGAATCGTGAACGATGCAACGAGATGCGCGTCCAAACGTCCGCACTTGTGTCGTTCACTCGATCATGTTTCTCTGCATTCCGTTATTAACATTATTCCAAGTCGATATATTTATCTCGTGTTATTTAATCATAGGACGAACGGAAAAATCCACCTTGTAATTTTGGGACTCGTTCGATTGGGACGGAAAATTGAATTTGCAAGGAAACCTCTTCTTACGTTAGATCTGACAAAATGCATAAAGGTGGTGAAAAAAGTAAGTGAGTGCGATACTGAAATAAAAAAATGAATCATTCATTTGCGCAATTGTTGTAGAAGAGAATGAATTCTAAAGCGTGTTCGTTAAACGTGTTTCGCTTGGTTTTCCGAGTCTTTCACTTCACTTCGGGAGGAAGATAGAGAAGGAACGATTACGGCGATGTTGTCCTCCTGCATGCACATTGTATGTGTGCTTGTCCCCTGCTATGCTCCGCATCAAGCGATAAACCGTTGGTCGTGGCGCTGGAGTAGTCCCGTTATCGGTGCGGCTCATCATATTCCATACGTGTTGGTATACATGTAGCGGCGGCGCTACCAGTGAAAGAGCTCTCGAGGCACAAAACAATATTTCGTATCTCTCACCGAGGCGCGGCGGTGACCGTGAAAAACAAAAATCAACTCTCCAAGTTTCCGTAAATCATCGTCGTTGCCGTTTTGTCCGCGTTTTCCCGATTGCTCTTCCCGTTCGCCGTTCACATCTTCTACTAAATGCTAAATTCGATTAGAGCCTTTGGAAGCTTGACGTGTGAGCATCTCTGACACGTTATCGACACGTTCTCGACTTGATAGCCTGCTCGCGGCGGCTCCAGCGTTACGCGCGCACCACAAAGAAAATACCTCATCCTGCTATATGGAGCAAGAGAGAGAGAGAGAGAGAGAGAGAGAGAGAGAAATAATCCCGTGCGGGGGGACCTACTCACGGATCTGCCGGTTCTATTTCGCAGCGTGTGACTTTCGGGAGGACCCCCCCATCCCCCCCCAATTCGAACCCAAACAAACCAAGTCGGGAGAAGGCGCGAAGCAGCTTCGATTCAGTGGCTGCCGCATACTTCTGCTTTAACCCTTCTAGTACAGACTGGGTCGTTTTAAGCCCAAAAATGTTTCGTTTAAGTACGTACTTATCAGCGTATGTCCCACTTTGGACGAATGTTTTGGCATTTAATTTTCGTTTTCGTAAAAAAATAAATTAAGGGCCATAAAATATGGATAATTTAGTAGAAAAAACGTTTCTGCAAAAAAAAAAAAAAAAAAAAAAAAAAAACACAAGATTGATCCGAGATGCACGTATATAGGTTGGCGGAGGGGGTACGCACTCGTAGGGTTAAGCATTTACTATTAACGAGTGGATCGAAACGGAGCGGAAAATCATCCAGACGCACGATCCAACATATTAAAAACTATATATATTCCGTCGGTTTTATAAAACACGATTTTAAGAGGTGTACACCGTGACGAGGCGAAAGTCAGGCTTATTTTGATACATTCATTTTGAAGGGATAACTAAAGTTATTTTTATGCCACACGTTTTACGTTTTGTGCCAAATTTCATTTTAAACAAATATATGAATAATATGTTCACTCGAGGAAGAAAAAAAGTTAATCATGAGACTGAAAACGTCTCTGTCGCCGATGCGATTTTTTCGAATATAAAAGTATTTAGTGACAGTTTAAATATTCGCATCGTATTGTTCCGGTTCATTGAAAACCCGAGTTGTTTTGTTATTCCTTTGGAGAATGCTCGCGAAGGCTTTAAACGTTGCTACGAAGCTGCGTTGGCCGCGGTATTAAAAAATCCAACAACACACAAAGACTGGTTGCGGCCTACGTTTAACCAAGGGAGGCAGAAAAAGAGAGATTGAGAGATGAAGCTGCTGTTATATATTTTTCGACGATACATGCAAAGCCCGCATTGAGAGTAGGTATATTACAGCGTGCGCGCGCGTTCGTATTCACAGCTACGTCTACGCGATGCTCGATATACAAGGTCGATAAAAACCGAGCGAGAGTAAATGGACGATTGAATGATATATAAATTGGTTGGTGGTGGAGCGCGCGGAAGGCGCCAGAATAAAACAAGTGAAAATATCCAAAGTCATCCGGCGATTATTTATAATTCGGGTTGGGGAGTGTCGAGGGAAGGCGAAAGGTGTGCACGACGAGATTGGGTATTGGGCGACGGCGGCGGCGGCGGCGGCGACGGGACGGGGACGGTCGAGGCCCCGCGCGCCGTGAGAATTGGAACACACGCGCGCTCCTCGTACCGCGTGTCTGGACTGCTAGTGCGTGTATATCTCATTGGCATAGGGATCTATGTATCCTCGGGCTTTTGGCTTTAATGAAAAAAACGCACGGAAAATAATGAACGCGGTATCTCGTGTGATTGCGAGCATCATCCTTGATAAAAGAAGAAAAACAAAACAAAACAAAAAACGCGTCATGCTTAACGCGGTTGATCGGCACTTATTGGATATGGGTTGGATTGTTTTTTTCAAACGATCCACACGAGTCCAATGACGAGAAGCTCATTCGCGGCGAAGCAGGTCGGACAAACACGTATGATGCTGTTCGAAGGGGGTTGATTTTAATCGGTTGACCTTGGGTAATAACGAATAGGTACAGGAGACACGGAGCCCGAAAAAAATAGCCAAAATTTTGCATATTTCGCAGACGTAAAATCTGTCACATGTGCGGCAAAAAATTTTGACGACCAAACGGGCAATAGCCTAATTGAAAGGTTTTTTTCTTTCTTTCTTTTTCTACAACCATTGTCGCATCTTAATTTTCTTTTTTCCTTTTAGCTTTATTAGGGTGAAACTCTTGAGAGTGAAATGCCACGAGGCCTCTGGACTGCCGCAATTTTCGAGTCGCTCAACTCTTTCACGGCCGAACGAGAAAGTATATAAGCAAACTTTCCGGATGTTCCAATTATACTGAAATGCTACAATTATATGTAGCAGCCGATGGTGAAATTTTTCAAAAACATCTCCTTCGTACAGACAACCAGAGACACAAAAATCCAACTATTTCCAATATGTCGCATTGTCGCATTGTCGCGAGGTTGAAAGTCTGGAAGAAGCTCCTCCCCCCGGTGGAGACGGTAGTTCTTTCCCGTCGGGCGAATCTAGTTGACATCGTAATTACAAGCGCGACACTGCTATCGGTTTCTGTATTGTCCGTTCTGTATTGTCCCCAACGGCAATATCGCCAAGTGAAAACAGCGAGATGATTTTCGGTACGTTCCCCGCTAGAAAAAGCGTCGGCGCAATTGTCAAAAATGATAATGGCCCGTGGAAAAATTTGTCCCGGGGTCCTCGAATCCCCCAGCCCCGCATGCCCATTTAACAGGGACGAGAGCCGCCGCCGCCGCCGCCGCCGCCGCCGCCGCCGCCGCCGCCGCCGCCGCACGCCTAACAACAAGTCCACATTGCAATTGAAACGGATTTTGCGCTATTTCCCGATTGCGAGCGTCGTTCGCGCGAATCTTTCATTCGATATGGCGCGGAGTTTGTTGGATCTTGCGAAAACGAACGAAAAATATATGCTTTCGCAATGTCGTGTGCCTACAACGTTTTTTTTTCGCGAGTCCCAACATGCAACGACGTCTTTCTAGGACTTTGTCAGGTATATAACCTGCGTGCAGAGAGAGTCCTCATTGGCATCGGCAATTCGATTCCTCATTGTTCCCCGCGATAAAAGCCGCGTTTTACATGAGAAAGTAGGGCCAAGTACGGGAATCCAATAGGATCCCTACGACGATCTCTGAACGGGGGTCTACACTCGAGCGGCTCATGTGCTACCTAATTGCAAAAACGACAAATGCACGGGTACTCAATGCAATTAGGTGCTGCGAATTTTCTACTCGACGTATATGCTTTTTGTCCCTTCTCAATTGTTATTATTATTGTTGGTGTTGCAATTATTATTGTTGTTGTTGTTGTTGTTGTTGTTGTTGTTGTTGTTGTGTGTGTGTTTACAAATCCATCATTCTTATACGTTTGCGCGCGCGCGCGCGCGCGCTACTCGAGCCGCTTGGTTACGCCGAGTCTGAGCATTTGCGCATTCCACTTGGAATTCGCGGCAGGAAGGTGTGTATCGTGGAAAAAAATACTCATGAAAATAAGAGCTGCGACGAGCAGCGGCGGCGAGTGTGGGGGGAGGGGGGGGGGGGCCTGGGTACGATCGTGCATGACAATGCCCTCTGGTATTCTGGATGTATCATACATTTCGATATACATATATACATAATCGGAGAAGAGGGTTAACAGTACTCGGAGTAGAATGCACCGTCGTATGTGCAATAATCTCACGTATGGATATTTCGATTCTCCTTCCTTCTCTCACTGCGATCGCCCGTGCAGACGAAAGGCGTGTCAATCCCACAGCTTTCAACGATTCTCTCTGTGTTCCCTGTGGTTGCTGCAGCGGCAGCGGGGCAGCGGCAGCAGCAGCAGCCGCAGCCGCAGCCGCAGCAGCAGCAGCAGAAACGGTAGAGAGGAATTTCAGCCTCCATGTTGCTCTTTCACCGATTCGTTCCCCAGCTCCCTTCCGGTATACACGTAGAGAGCGTGTTGCAACTGATATCCATGTGTTCGGACCGCACGAGTATCTATTTATGATAGGTCGGTGCCTTTTACCAATCCGTGAAGGGGCCGTTTACCTTTCTCGGATCGAAAAAGTTGATTTTTCCATTGCTTTTGTTGCCATTTTTTCCAAACTTTAGAAATGTTTTTCTCGAAATCGCGCGCGCGCATTTGTGTGTGCGTGTGTGTGTGTGTGTGTTCAATTTCAATAGCAACAACGACGCAAATACGAATCAATAAATTTGCTTCGTTTGTTTCAAGTGACAGCGGCTCACGAAGATCCCTATATCTTGCATGGATTTTGAAAAAAAATAATTTTCAAAAATAAGTATACTTTGTTAAGATGTCGAAATGTAAAAATGGCATAAAACAAGAACAATTCAATGTACCTATATTTTAAGAAACATTTCGATGTTTGTGCTTCGGACGGGGGTGGGGTGGGGTGGGGGGTGGGGCGACATGTCTCAAATGGGGGTACGATTTGAGACATGGATGATTTTTTCTCGTTTACAGCGATGTTCAGCCGGTGAGGTGATCGATAGATAGATACGAGACGTGTACGGGCCGCTCGAGGTCAAACACGCGAACAAGTGCCTTCTCGGTATATTTAATGGGAGATATCCTTGTTGCGGCGGAAGAGCCGCAAAAGAGGAGCGAAGGAGAGAGTGTAAGCCGTGAGCGTTACCTTACTCCGCACTCGCGTTGCAATCTACTTTTTGCCACAAGTCAGGCCGCCCTCGGTTAACCGCGCGCGCGCGCGCGCGCGAGACAGAGAGCTCTTCTCTCCTCGGACTCTCTACCGCCAAACTACCCGAGCAGAAATATGTTCAGGGTGAAATTCGGACCGGATCAGACTGCCACAATAGCAAATCCGGGCCGGGTTAGGCAAATTTAGTCCGGCCCTGATCAGATATGTAACGCAAGTTTGCAAGTTCGGGTCCGGATCAGGCACCGTATCGGGCTCGGATCAGGCATCTTATGAGGCCCGGGTCAGGCTCCGTATCCGGCTCGGATCAGCCACTATATCTGGCTCGGATCAAGCAACTTATCTGGCCCGGATCAGGTGCCTCATCTATCCTGAGACAAGCGTGTCATCTGGCTCAATCGCTTGATTAATTTTTTGTTTAAAAATAGATTAACATTCATTAAATTATTATCGCAGTTACACGTTATCAAGTTTACTAACGTTATTAAAAAAATATGAAACATATGAAAACATTTTTTTTCAGTTTAAGTCTTTATTTTACTTGACTCGATCGTTTAGTTTTTGTTCCGGTTTTCGCGATGACCGTCCCAATTTTTCGCACTCTTTACGGCCGCCCCTAGCCCATCCGAAATTTGTTTCTCTTTCATAGAACCTGCGTGGGGAGTACCATCATACTCTGTCAAGATTGCATCTGAAATATTTCGAATGCATAGAAAAATTAGTGAATATACATAGAAAAATCACATCTTTACATTAAGCGCATATATCAGTCGGATCTAGGGAGCGCCATCGCTCCCCCGTCGGGTATATCTATATTTGTCATAACTATAGATATATTCGACCAGGAAAAATTGAGCGATATAGGCTCCGACTGATATATCCTCTTAAGATAATTAAATAATTAAATAATTATTTTGAAATGGTGTACCTCGTATACAAGCATCGAATGCAGTGTCAGTGTTTTGAATACTTTTTTTCCGCTGGTTTGCCTTGCAGCTGTCAACTTCAGAACTACGTCACGTATCAAAAATGTTTGAATGACGTTACGTATCGACGATACAAGATGTTTCGGATCTGAACTGATGAGCAAAGAAATGCCATTTATCTGAAAACAATAAATAGAAAAATTAATCATTCAAGACAGTTATGAATTAAAAATACTCTCATAGTATAAAATGCAACCTTCGACGTCACGTCGAAGAACTCTTTCAGATTTCAGTTTGTCGTCCAACTTTTTAAATTCCTCCAAATTTTTCAAGGGCAACTCCCCAAGTTCGTAAATATTGATGCTTTGGTCAATTCCGGGCAGTCTGCCTCCGTTTTTGCTTCGATTTGGCGTATCTTTATTACCGCAGGTTTCCCTCGAATTTGACTCAATTGATAATTCAGACTGCGATGAGATTTTAAAACAATCAATCGCAAATCGTCCGAATCTAAAATAACCAAACAAAATTCATTATATACAACATATTTTAAATAAAGTTTGAAAAGAAAAGCAAAGGTGTGGGGAAATATATAAATCGGAAATTTACAATTCAGACAAATTTAAAAGCGTGTATCCAAGCAAAGATTTTAGGCTGTAATTAATCGCCAAAGTGAGAACAAGACTCAATGAGAGTATTTAATTTGAAAGAAAACGTCTTGTCACTATATGCGCAGGAGCACGATAACGCGATTGCACATACCAATGGATTCAGATCCCTAACGAAGCGTATACCCTATGGTAGCCGCGGCGAGGTCAGGATAGAGAGTCGAAAGCGAGCAACAGCTAGAGAGATTGAGAAAGAGAGAGAGAGAGGAAGAGAGAAACGGGCCAAGCATAGCCAAAGATAGAGAGCGACGCACGCGATTCTATCGTATTCTACTAATATCAAAATTCGATCTCAACGGAAAATACATTGAAAGCCACGATCGTCGTACTCCAGGTTAAATAACTATCCAAGAGAGTAAGAGAGCAAGAGAGGTAGGGAGAGGGAGAAGAAAATAGCGAGAAGGAGAGAGTACTGGAAATGCGCGATTGCTGCAGGTACAGGGGAGAAGCGAATGCGTGGTCCCGTTGACTGGAGACACCAGGAATAAGAGCTGTTGACGCGACGTCCGACATAAACCACGGCCATCTTTGTGCCAACGCGAATACACGCGAATACACACTCGAAGAACGGGTTTTCCCCGGACGCTAGAGGCGTCCCCCCCCCCCCCCCCTCTCTCGCAAACCTCTGACTAGGATGTGCCTGGGATGCTGCGCATTATTTATATACATATATAGCTCAAGTGTACGAGCAAAATGACCCAGCTTAATTCTGTTTGCGAACTATTTCTTCGTTTGGGATTTTTTTTTCTGCGAGGGATAAAAGTTGTCGGATCCCACGCATAACGAGAGGCACTCCACACGCACGCACGCGAATTATAGTGGTTTCGCGCGACAAAAGAAGCGCGTTATTTGGACAAATGGGAAAGGGTGAGTGAATTTTTAAATCCTCGCAAAGCGTCGATTCGTCCCTAGATGGGGCTTCTAACCCGCCTACCAAAAGCTTATCGACCCCTTATTCGAAACTGCCGAAACTCGTTTTCCACTGGCGCTTATATCGCGCGCGCGTGGTCTCTCGCTCTCTCTCTCTCTCTCTCTCTCTCTCTCTCTCTCTCTCTCTCTCTCTCTCTCTCTCTCTCTCTCTCTCTCTCCCTCTCTCACAAACTCACTCACTCTATCCGATTGGCCGCGATAAAGATTGTCCCTGAGCGTCTAAATTAAACGAAACAAGAATGTTGTTCGAAAGAAAAAGGGGAGAATACAAAAAGTGAAGAAAAATTGGAGGACAGCTCGAGAGTGCCCGAAAAAATATTCGGTGCGGCAATTCCACGGTTCTTGACACCTATAAAGGGAACGAAATCCCCTCGTGAGTATCTGCGAGAGAAGAATCAAGGGTTAGTAAATAAGACTTGAGAACGAGTCGATAGATTGTCGAGAAAAAATCCGATTGGAAAGTACAACGTTCGGACAATTTAACTATGTACATATTGAATTGAATATCACGTAAATATCGAATCGAGTACGCATAAGAATATAGATGGATGTGGACGTTTCTCACGAATCGGCTTGTGATACCGCAACGTTGGGAGGAATATCTAGAATCTCGATATTTGCATCGACCATCGCACAATACCCGCCACGGAAAAAAAAATCCTGTAAATTTCGATGGAAATCCCATCAAAATGTACTGTGTCTCAAATCAGTAGCGCCTCTCGGTACAAAATCTTCGATATTTGTTACGTAAAACTCTAAGAAGTGCACGCCACGTTTCACACAAAGAACTGTAGGACTACTGAGTTTATGCTTAGCGATCGATAAATTTTCGCAGTGTGAAACTGTGAACAGTAGATGAACCGACTCGCGACTTTTTATAATGTGGACCTCTGAACAGTAGATGAACCGACTCACGAATTTTAACAATGTGAAACTGTAAACAGTACATGAACCGACTCACGAATTTTTACAATGTCAAACTGCAAACAGTAGATGGACCGACTCGCGAATTTTTACTATGTGAAACTGTTAAAAGTAAACGAGCGGACCCACGAATTTTTACATTTAAAAATGTTATAAAATGAACGACTTCATTGACAATTTTTTACACTGTGGAATAGAATGGGGGGGGGGGGGGGGGGAGGGGGAGGAATCCCCATGCGCTTTGTCTAGTATTCTATTATTCCTTCCTCGCCTTTTGTCCCGATCTCAGAATCTCAAGAAAACCATTATTAACATAGGGTGATAGATCTATCTGTATGATCGTTATCAAATAAACAAGCGTGTCAAACTAATCGCAAAGTTCCAATAAATCAACGTGTACGGGCATTATATAAAAGACAAAAGTCGCACGAGACAAAATGTATACGTGAAAGCGAGATGGAAAAGTACAAATACAATACCCACTTCGTTTTTTCGTCCTCTTTTCAACAGCAACAAATCTTTCACGGCATTTTTTCTTCGCTAACAGTTTGTCCTTGTTCACTGTGTGTCCGTGTTTCCGTTTTCACATTGATTATAAATAATTGTCGTTTCTCGAAGACACTGCGCAGAACTTTACGCGACGAGATCCAAAAGAGCACTGAGTAGATGTCAAGACTGAGGGCGTACCACGCGATAGAATTTTTCTTTGTTGATTTAGGTGCAAAACACATTGTAAAAATTTAGGGTACACCCTGCGAGTCGTGCAGCGCTTACGTAGACGTAACCTGCACGTTCGTGGTGGCTAACGCGTCCACGCGGTTACAGCGTACATTGTAAAAATTCGAGGTACACGCGGTGTACCGCGCAATGTCGGCTGTAACTTCTACTGAGCGCTTTGAAATTTTTTTCATGCAATCCCACCAATAAATTCAAATATCCGTATTAGTATTCGACAACCCGTTATCAAAATATGCTTTGCTCGATTTGTTAAAAAATGACAATTTTCTCTGTTAAAAGTAGATCTGGACGTATTAAATAATACCGAGCTACCATACAATTTGCAAGGTGTACACTGCAGTTTTTAATTTAAACTCAAACCACATTTTTCAGAAGACAATACCAAATTTCAATAAGATTTAAACGCATTTTTAACATTTGCTTGTTGAAGAATTTTATGGTTCAAATCAGTGATTACCAGTCTAATCTCACGTTTTTTTTTTAAGCTACTCCCTATATTTTACGCATTGCGTACCGCGAATATTTTATATTTATTTTGTAAATTCGACAGTTTACTTTATCGCGGTGATCATTATGATTTTTTTACAGTTTCAATCTGCATTTCCATCGGTTCGAATAGTAAAAAAGCACGTATGATCCATTATTTTTTCCTAAAAGTTCTGTAACATGATTGGTTTACAGTGTGAAACTGCATTATGTTCATCTTTCCTCAGTAATTTATAAACGCCAACTATTAATTTTGACGAATCATTTTTTTCCAAGAGTAGAATCGCGATAATCCGAAGACTGGTTATCCGGACTCTTGTTCCGCAGCCCCCCAAGCATCTTACCTTGTATAGTGATATAGATAGACTCACGAACGCGATGAGGCGAATGACAATTACTATAGAAAAATCCTATGTTATTTGTATATACGATAGTATATTTATTGGTGCAAAAATAAATACGTATATTGATGAACCTTTGATTCTTCGTCAATATACGAAGCTTTTGCTTAAGACGGAATGATACCTCATCGCGGTCGGTATGGTATAACAATTGTAGATACCCAACAATCTCTGGAACGGCTCTTCAGATCCCGTCAAACCTTTGCCAAACGACGTCAAATAGATAGACGAACAGCTGTCGAACCCTCAAATTTTCTGAATTTGAGAAAAAAAACGTAGAATGGCTTATCATCAGCTGATGTACGTTTTTTTTTCTCTCAAATTCAGAAAATTTGAGGGTAAGACAGCTGTTCGTCTATCTATTTGACGTCGTTTGGCAAAGTTTTGACGGGATCTGAAGAGCCGTTTCATAGATTGTTGGGTATCTATAATTGTTCTACCATACCGACCGCGATGGGGTACCATTCCCTCTTAACCATCATTTTCGATAATCCAGACTAGGCCTCGTCTAAATTAGACCGGATAGTTGGGATACGCCAAGGTGTATAATTCCAATGAAAAGTTTTCTTTTTTCACGGTTGGGTTACCTCCTTCGATCTCCCGCGCACTGTGTAGAACGTAACGAAAAGGGCGCAGTAAAAGTTGGCTCGACTTTACGATTCGAAGGTTTTCGTGTTCTTCGTAATGCCACAGAGGTCGATATCGATCTAATATCGTCGATTGAGGGGAACAATCGAGGGATTTTTCGATTTGGTGAATTTTTACTCTGAACTGCATCTCGTGGCTTACAACGCCAACAACAACGCCAACAACAACGCCAACAACAACAACAACAACAACAACAACAACAACAACAACAATAATAAAAGGCTTATCTTGCGTGCGAAAAGGCCTTCGATTGTACGAGTATGTAGGTTCGGTATGTATCAAAAAAATGATGAGATTGCTCGACTTGCGTCTTTTCGCGTTTGTCAGCGTGGAAAAAGGATTGTGTAGATCAAACGAAAATATCCGGCAACAAGAGGCATAATTGTACTCGTCGTATCGATAATCGATTACTTTCACGTACTCGCGTGCGACCGCGCCATCACTCGCCGAGACATATGACTGAAACGTGATCATCTCCGGCCTGCAGCAACCGGCCACATATATGCCCTGTGTCATACGTTCCTTGTCCTTTATTTATCGCCTTTCTTGTATATGGGTTTACATACAACGGGTAATAAGAAGCGGACGGATATTTAATGGTAATTTTCGTCACTGGCTAATCACGCAGTAATACCATGAGTTTCGTCTAGGCAGGGATATTTTCCTCACTCGCATGTTGGACTTGCTTTTGTTCAGAATGTGTCGCGCGCGCGCGCGCGCGCTTGCCAGACTGTCTAAAACAAATGTCTACGCACGATGGATCGGATACTGTAAAAACGGAAATATTGTATTCTTTTAAATTGACAATCGGTCAATTATCGGCCAGATCGTGAAAGGTCGTTTTGAGAAAAACGTTATTAAAAGTTTCATTATACGTGCGTAAATCTTCGTGCTACCTGCTCTCTCTCGCAATGTCTGTGCATCCTCGTCAATTTTCAATATATTTCAACTTGAACCTTTTTCTTCCCATATATTTGCTTCCGGTGACAGTTGTGTGTCCCCCGCCTTAAGATTTTCTCGCTGCTGGCCCGTGTGTCGAACATTAAAACATGTCCGCGTGCTCACTTGCTATTTCTTCTAATAAAAACACAAAGTATTCCTATCGAGACAATGAAAAAAGCTTGTAAAAATGATGTTGCAATGTTCCTGGCCCGGCCAATCATGCGCATCCGCATCCAAAGTAATAGTGCACCGTCGCACGCTGTTGCGCGATGGTGTGACAACTACTGTCAGTTTGTTGCGAGAAAATAAAACGAAATAAGGGTGTAATAACAATAACATTGTTATTTTATCTTCACAGCACAAACTCGTTCGTTTTTCGAAAAACGCGATGAACGTTGCGTTTGTTAGTCGAGCGTGCAAAATATTCGAGTAAAAATCGATTGCGTCTGATTCGGCACGCTTTTTTCTTCGTTTCCTCTTTTGGAAATACGCGGATGCGGAGTTATAAGAAGCCCGCGAGGTCATCTCGTTGTCTCTTGGCTTTCTCCAGTTTCTTTTTTCTCTGTCTCTCTCTCTCTCTCTCTCTCTCTCTGTCTCTCACTCTCGCTCTCTCCCACTCTCTCTCTCTCTCTCTCTCTCTCTCTCTCTCGCTCTCTCTCTCTCCCTCCCTCTCTCCCTCCCCCTCCCTCGCCATCACATTGTATCGTGCCAAGCATTCGGTGTAAGCGCCGCCACGAGAGTGAGACGAATTTGACGAAATCGACGTTGATCTCCCGCACCCGGGCCAGAAAATACTTTCGTGAGCGCACGCGCGGGTAAAAATGTTATTGCATGAGGAGAGCGTTCCATCGCCAGTGTACGAATTCTTATGTAACTCAAGTTTTCTTAGACGCGAATTTACGCAAGCCAACAAACATATATTTTTTCTCCGTCCGTTCTCGTCTTCGATTTTCCATTTTGAGCAGCGGCTACCGTTCCGTCGGTATGCGTGCGCGCGGTATCGATCGGTATTCGTTTGCGAGAAGGCAACGAAAGAAGTAGATTGATTAATACGAATCGACATCATGGCGGATCGGGCTTCGGCAGCTCCCCAGCGGTAGATCGAGTTAGGCGGCGCTGTACATAGACGAGATCTTGATGTGTATAGATACTTGAGTTAGACTCTTAGACTAACTCTAACGTCTAACGCACGCGCGCGCGCGCGTGTGTGTGTGCCAGCAGACAATCGGAAAAATATTGGGCCGTCTTGACCGGTACGGATTTTACACAGATGCCCCCCGCATCCTCGGCAAGTGCCAAGTACAATTTACCTCAAGGGAGGACACGACACCACTCTGGCGGACCGAAAACAAAACATGTTTTTTCAATTCTGCTAGAAAGGTTGGAAAGCGGTATTATACCGAAGGTGCACGCCAAATCTAAGCTCAATAGGTCATTTGGATATCGAGATATGTCACGCGGCTGTCGATTTGAAAAGCACAGTTTCGAGGAAAACGCGTTTAAAGTTTGCGGGCACGGCCCAAGCGTAGGCGCTCTTTGTAATTTCTATATAACTCTCGGCTACTTGTAGAGGTATCATTGAAGATTTTTCACAGTCTTATTCAGATTGATTCTGCATAATGATTAGGTAAAATTTGAAGAAAAACAAATACGATTTATCCAATGTTCTAGGCAACAATAGCGCCTCCTCAAGATGCGGCTGTGGACGCGCGCGCGGTAAACGGATATCAGGTTAACTTAGCAAAGGCCGGGGTAGGGACTGATAGGAGAGCAGGTGGCTTCGATTGGGGAAGGTAACGAACAAAAATCCGCAAGGGTTTTTCCTATACGGTGAGAGCCCCGCCGGGGAATAAAATAAAAGAATTCACCAAATGAATGGGGCTTGATGTGTCGCGCATTGAAATCACTACTCCCGCATATACGCATTGCGATATGAAAAGACACGAAAGATTTTTGCATCATATTATAACTGTTGCTCATCTCGTAAGACTCGTATAATTTCATTTTTCTCTTTCATTGATATTCCTTTATATCCATTGATAATTCGTGCAATGACGTAATTTTTATTTCATAAATAATGGATAAAAATGTGAAGGGGGCGAGATAAAAATAGCAAAGAGTCGTTATTACATCTGGTCTGTACGTGTATCGTGTTTCTTCACAGAAGCTGACACGACGATAATGAGATCCTGGGAGAAACGCAACAGCGCAATCGGACATAAGAAAAGTGAAGGAATTGTCGGCGGGGTGATTATTATCCACACGGGAGATACAGAAGTGTCGGATCTCGTCGTTCGTGAGAATCTCCGGCGTAGCCGGAAATGACAATGACGAGCGTCGCTGTCGCCCCGGGTAGTCTCGGTGCGCCGCCACCAGCGATTCTCACACCCAAGCGGTACCTTCATCTTCAGCCTGGATTTTCGCAGAATTCATCTGGGTCGACGCCGGTTAAGGTAAGACAGCGAATCGTCTTTTCCGAAATTCCTTCCGACGACAACAACAACAAAAAACAATTTCGCGTGGATTCTTGATGGAAAAAAAACCAGCTCGACAATTGTTCAAGAAATAGTTGCCAATGCTGAAGTATCAAGAAAGAAAAAAAAAAAAAAAAAACACGTTGCTGGTAACAAGTGTGCGTCGTCGTTCGGAGTGGAATCGGTACGTGCACTGCATCGGTACGGTGCACTGGAATCGGTCTTCGATGCGCCCACATTTTTTACCGCAATTTCGGCTGTGTAAATCATTTGAACGTTTTTTGGATTCTCAATATAGTGCTATAGTTACGGTCTGCTTCTGTAAAAAAAAATAATTTTGATACCGAGCCCGGAACAAATTATGAATGAAAAAGAATTTCCATTGCAGTCCAACATCAACGCGATGTATATCGGATCCTTTCGCGAGTTTACGTTCGTTTACGTTCGTCTGTATGGTGATGGAAATTCAAAATTTCGCCGCGCCAATATGGCGGACAAAAATCAAAAACTTGGCTCGTTTTAGATGAAAATCAGTACTTCGGGACTTTTGAGGTCGATTATTACGAATCTGACCTTTGAATTTGAAAATTCAAAATAACGGCGCTAAAGCGGCGGGCCGAAATTGAAAATTTTACTCGATTTAGATGAAAAATGGGTACTCTGGAATTTTCGGGGACACCTGGGTGTGATCCTGAACTCAAAATGTAGGCATTGTTCATGGTGAATTCAATAACATGGAGCATAATGCAATAAATAGGTGGAAATATATGAAGCTTGAGTACCGAGTTTCATCTAAAACAATCTGTATTATTTGTATTTTCATTCGCCATGTTTGTTCGTCATTGTGAATTCCTGAAGTTTTCGTTCAGATTCGTAATTAGCACCCTCAAAAACCCCAGAGTACAAGTTTTCATGATTTAAAAAATTCAAAAAATCAGGGCAAAAATTGCCCATTTTGGGCACTTTTTGTCGAGTTCTCTCTGCCAATGAAGGGGTTAACGATGGGTTTTGCCTACTTGGAACAGTCGAAAAGAGCTCATTTGAAAAAAAATAATTTCTTTCCAAAATCTCCGTTATAAATTTCGACAAAAATTAGGTATTTGAAAAAGTATCATACGAAGAATACTCAATTTATTTGGTGTAAAAATATTTAATTATAGTCGATTTACGCAGCCGAAATCCGGACCGAAGCAAACCCTTTCGAACCAGGTTATCTAATTTAATAATATCAAATTTCATAGCTTATCCTATGATTAATCGAAGGAATTTCTGGAACATCAAATGTATGAAAATATATATAAATATATATATGGCGCGTGTTCAAATCGAGAATCTTGATTTTTGCGAAAAAATGGGCATTCTTCGTTCGTCAAATCGTAAGTATACCTACATCGGGAAAGCATTCTTCGATAAAAGTTTTTACTCTAGACAAAGCCCTAAAAATTTCCGAAACATCGATGCAATAGTTTTTTGTTTTGTTTTTTTTTCAAGTATTTTCCTCGCCGAAATTGAAAACGTACTTTTGCGAAGGAAGCATTTACCAAGTTTCGCACGATGCTTCGAGCGCTCAGATCGGGCGTAAATATAACAGCCTGTAAATCCGCCAATTTTTATCGGATCACCTTAAAATTTTCTGGGAACATCATTTATAAGATGATACACAGTCAGTATATTAGTTTTGAAAGTAAATAATCAATTTTTTTGTCTTTACAACTAGATATAACCCCTTAAGCGCTACATGCCATGTGGTTAATTATTTGTCGAGGCTAATAAATCGCAATTGAAAGTGAATGAGACTTCGAAATTGATATCAAGTTATGAAAAAGCTTTTAAAATAGGGCCTGAATAGGTGTCTTATATCAAAAGCACGCAGTGATATTATTCCAAATACATGATTTTTTAAATATTATACGTATTATATTTTATAGGTATTTTATAGGATTCCATAATAATAATTATTGCTAGAAATCGTACAACTTCCGGAGCTCGCGCACGTGTGGCCTTGAATAAACTTCATATATCCAATTAAACGAACCGTTATCTAACCGATGATGAGAGAGGGCAAGAGAGTGAGTGCGTGAGTGCACAAGAGGGGGGAGGGGGGAGAGAGAGGGAGAGAGGGGAGGGAGAGAGGGGAGAGAGAGAGGGAGAGAGAGAGAGAGAGAGAGAGAGAGAGAGAGAGAGAGAGAGAGAGAGAGAGAGAGAGAGAGAGCGCGACGGGGAACAGAGGGAAAGCGGAAAATCATCTCTTGCGATCTCGCGTGATTTCACAGCATCCCGGCATATCGAGACCCCTGATACCTTCCACGTGGATTTTCCCCCACTGCGCGTTACACGAAGAGATTAACTCTTTCGTATCTATTTTCAAGCATCAGATCTTTCCTCTTTTCCCTCTCTCGGACTATGAAGAATCGACAATTCGATCGTACCGAGTGCTCACAGAACGTTTGACGTTTTCCTGGCAAAAAGAATACATCATATTTTTATATTACAAAGGCATAAAAGCAAATCCGATGTTAAAAAAAAAACTATTTCCGTCGTCGAAGAAATTGTTGGATTCTTCCTACGAGACTGTATCTCAACTTCAAATAAATATGAAGAAAAAAAAATGTCAGCCTTCTCGTTTCTTGGTACACCAGTATGCCGAAATTGTAGCATTATCGGAGATTTTTTTGTTTTCATTTCGATAATCTATTCGAGACAATGACGGGGTATGTCGGTGTATTGTGTATATCTTTTTCTCTTATACTTTTTTTTTACGTGAAAGCGTGTGGCCAGCTCGTATAGTCGGGAGTGTGTGATTATCGCGAGCGATTAATTGGCACGAGCCGTCGGCCTCGTGCAGCGCATCGAACTTGCTTCTCTTACGTAACATTTTGCATGAATAGAAAGAAAAAAAATCCCTCCGCACGACTCAACCGCGGAGGAGAGCTGGCTAATTTTCTTATCCAAGCAAAATTGCCGGATTTCGCAAGAGCTCAATATGCATACGGTTTATTATGTTGGCGATTTTTTTCTTTTTCTCGTCGACGCGTTCGCACTGTTGTCAAAATTATGAAGCAAAACGAAAATTTACACGCAAATCTTGTCTAAAGCTGCGCGGTGTAAGTATCTATGTAAAGAGAAAGAAAAAGAAACTCGTTACGCCACTTCCTATAAACGAGCTACGCTTAATTATCTATAGTTCAGCTTGATAAATAAATGTACAGGGAAATATAAGAAAATGTAGTTAACAGCCACTTTACACAGGAGTTTGATAGTTTATCATGATTATGACCGAGGCCGACAAATTCGTTAGAATATTATTATTCAAAAAATCCACTATGAGTCCTATTTCCGCACAAAGACCGTTTCATTTGAGCAAAGAATGTTTTTTTTTTTTTTTTTTTCCGTTCATGGACCCACATATACAGGATTTTAAAAGGAGTTCATGGATTGCGAGGAATACTTGAATCGTCAATTTACGACAGTATGCTTCTCCACCGGATAATCAAACTAGTTCAGAAGCAGTGGAGGGAACGGTTGAAAAAAAATGGATCGTTTTGAGGACACCGCCGTTACGGGCGGAAAAACGTTGTTTTTCCCAAATATGTTGTGTCTACTAGATTATTTATTGGGGATCTGGGAAAGAGGTGTGTTATTAAGCATACTTATTTCGTGTGGACTTTTATTACTTTTTCTTTTTTAATTAACATTCTTATTGAGGTGCAATAGTTGTCCAACGGGGTCGGATCGATAAGTCGACCATGGTTGGTCTGAACAATACAAATTTTAAAGTTTTATAATCTCTATAAATGTAGTTCTCGTTGCACGCAGTTGTTTTTCGAAAGAAAAAAAAAAATCATCATAAATAGAGAAGATGTTGGAAAAAAAACGTGCAATTTTGGCGAAATTTTTTACTCATATTCATCAGGTTGGAAAATACTGAATAAAAAAAAAACGGCTATACACAACGATAGCTATACACGACACAACGATAGAAATTTTTGGTTTTTCAAGATGGAAAGACACGACAACTGAGAAATGCAACAAAGAACGATTTTTTCTACAGCTATTATGCAGCTTGTACGTTGTCCGGAGTAATCTCAAAGAAAATTGTAATGCCTTTGCGAGCCAACCAAAGTCTCATATTTTCAACGTATTTCTTTATCCCTCCATGAATTTGTGAATAAGATGCCTAGAATTGACCATCCGGCTGCATTTTACGGAGCGCCTGAAAATGAAAGTTATACGAGTAGTGAAGAAAAAGGTTTGAGAGCTGGCAGGAGAGGGCCATTACCCCGCAGCCGCCAAACTGTGATGGTGACTGATTTCTAGTCGACGTAGCCGTCGTAATATACCGCTGGCGGATAGTTTAAGCATTATACATTACATAAACACCAGACGCCGTTCGATGTATTGGACAATTTGTAATTATTTCGTGAAAAGACGTACAATTTTGTTCATTTTACCGAACGCACACTTGTTCAAAGTCCATTTTCATTGATACGTAAATGTGTAGAATTTAGTCCGGGATAAGATAATGTGAATAGCTATACTGCATATACACATTAGCGTTTGGTATATATACCGTCAAGAACGAGATTGCACTATTACTGTTTTCGAACGACCCGAGTCGAAAACAAAATGCCAATTTCCTACGCGGTTGGTTCGAATCTCATTCATACGAAGTACCGATTTGAGTTTTTCTTTTTGTAGTTTGTTTGGGATTTTTTGTTTGTAATTTTTTTCGTTTCAATTTCGACTATAGTTGAAACGTTTTATTGTCTAATTTAACCGTGATGTAAAACCGCCCGTAGAATCTTTGAATGAAGCAATCAATTCTTGTTTGAGAGTGAGATCGTGAGGTATTTAGAGTCGACCCGATCGTCGTGGTAAGCCGACGGCGCATATACCAATATATTTTTCTATGCGGTAGGACGATTTTTGAAATATTGTACTTTGAGGACGTCGTCATTACCCAAAGTCGTCAGTAACCGCTTAGCTATATAATACGCTAGCCCTAATGTATCTAACCTTCCGTTGACAAATTTATCTCTGACCACGGTTTTGCAACACTCAGTCAATTTCAACCCGATGGAACTTCATCTCTCTGCGATGAACACCCCTTCGGTAGGTTTTTATTTGAAAAAAATCAAGAACAATTTCAACACTTTCAACAATTTCAACACTGAAAAAAATCAAGAACAATTTCAACACTTCTCACTATGACTGTATAACTGGAATTCGCCCAATATTAAATCTAATTGTTGTAAAAAAGAACTGCAAATATTCAATTTTAAAAGAGGGAGCATTTCGTTCAAAGTTCGTCCGGCTCTGAATGGCTCAGTGTGTGTGTGTGTGTGTGTGTGTGCGCGCATGGGTGTGTGTGAACGAAAGGTTGAAATCATTGATGAATAAATGCAACCATATGTATACAAAGATCTCTTTAACTTGGTTATCTTTTTTTTTCATGAGCCACTCTGAAAACAACTCGAAGCAGTTATACTTACCATTGTAGGTAATGTCCACTCGTCCGTCATCACAATTTATGCCTATTGAGCGCAAAATATTATACAAGTCGCGCAATGACGTTCGTGTACGGTAAAGAACATTTGACGAGGGATTCCGGTGGTCAAATACAAGGGTCCACTCGATCCGATCCTCGGAAGAGGACATTTTTTTTATTGCCATCAAATTGGCGAGTCTCAAAGTACGCGTTCAGCCGAGATATTTTCTAGGTAGTATACTGAATAGCAGGCAGGCGGGGCGTGTGCGCCAA
>OX632360.1:43424483-43589483 GCA_951751655.1 Ophion costatus | reverse complement strand
AAACGTGAAATTGTTATTGCATTCTACCCACGATTGTTTGTCATATTTCATCTTCGAGGCGCGCTTCGAAGCAAAAAATATCGCCGATAGTAGGGAAACACATCCGGATCTGGAAATACACAGTGGTGGCGCTTTATAATGTAAATCGTCAATTTTGCGGGACCAACCGTTGAACGCGTATTTTCGAGCGTATCGTGATTCGATTTTTTTTTTTTTTTTTTCTAAATTTGGCAAATGAATTAGAAGCAAAAAACGTTATTCTGACGAAGAAATGGCGAAGGAATATTTGAATTCGAATTCTTTAAAATAATGACGACAATTTCTGTTTCAATAAAGGTGGGTAGGTGACTTTGGACTTGGTAAATTGTTTCTTACGCTATGAAAGTTGACTCAAGTTATGTAATTATTGATTATGATTTTTTTTTATCTCCTGCGTCTTAAGGGGTCATGCCTAGTTGTCAAAGTCGAAATATTACTTTTTTCAAGTGCAATATATATATATTGGCGGTATTCCATATTGTAGATGAAATTTGCGCTGAAAATTTCAATATGATCGGATCAAAATTGACCGATTTATAGGCTGTTGTGTGGACGCCTGTCGCAACACGCTCGGGGCCTCGTTCGAGACTTCAAACGCGTTTTTCTCCCCTGAAAAGTGCGTCTTCAAAGTCGGCAAGTGAAATGTCTAAAAAAAAACTACAGCATTGATCATTCTGACATTTTTTGGCGTTTTTTCTCGATGTAAAAATATAGTAATTGATTGGAGGGTTTTTTTGTTACCGATGTATACTTTCGATTTGCCGAACGAAAAATTGCCACTTTTTCCGCAAGAATCAAGAATTTCCCATTGAACACGTGCCATTTTTTTTTTTTTTTGCAAATTATCATACTGGGAATTCCTTCGACTAATCATAGGATAAACTAATATATCTGTTTGACTTTTTGATATTAGATAACCTGGTTCGGAAGTTCATTGCTCACCGCAAAAGAGGAGCTTTCGAGAGGTGCTTCCCGGACGTCGGCTGTATATCAATTTACAAAAAAAAATGACAGAGCGTTCTTTGGATGATACTTTTTCAAATACCTTACTTTTGCGGGGAAATCTATCGTGACGGTTGTCTTAAAAAAATTGGGATTGCTCCAATTGGGGCAATTGGGATGTCGAGGTCAGGATTTTCCACACAATTTATCCGGTATCTTCCTAGGCACGAGTTATTTTCATGGAAGAATATTGATAAACCACCATAATGATATTATTATTCAAACAAAGTAGGTTATTCTGGCGCACCTAGGCTGATCGGAAATGAGAAGAAAAAAAAGGTACCTTCGGTATAATAATAAAAAGTCCGTACGACTGGATACACGTTTTTGAAATTTTACGAAAATGGCAAGCGGTGAAAAAAAAAACGATTTTCAACCAAAACAACTTTAATAATTTGTTACGAACAAATGTATAAACATTCCGAAAAATCATCCGGTAATACGATTAGCCTCTGCCTGAATTTGCCGTGAATCGGACCACTACAGTTTAAGATAGTACTTGCTGCACCGTTTTGTAAAATATTATTTCGAGAATAAGGCAATTGAAAAAAAAAAGGATAAATCACGAAAATCGATGCGGGTTGGTCGATTTGTTGAATTTTTACAAAATGTCTGTTGCAAATTGAAGTTCAGACCGTAGGCTATGTAGTACGAGTAGCATATTTCGAAAATTTCAAGTTTATAACACACCCCTTAAGGCCAAAGTCCGGGGATTCACCGAATACAATGTTCACACATGTGTGTATATGAGTATACGTTGAATTCATGATTTTTTAATCATGAACACATTAAAGTACATCGTGTGAGAACACGGTCTGTAGACGCACGAGCATTAATTAGCCAAATGAAGAATCCACGTTCCCCGCAGCAGTGACCAAGGCCTGGATAGGTGGCCTCGGCCTCGGCTATGAGAATTGTCTTCGGGACAACTCGACAATATCGCGTGTGCGTTGCAACTCTTCATCGCCTGCTGCACGAGTTAAAGCACGAGAGTGCCTCTCTGAGAATTTTGCTGTTGTAGACGCGGGCGCGCGCGCGCGCGCGCGCGCGTTATGAGCCAACAGTTCCCTAGTGTCAAATCGCACCCCGCACGCCCGCCCCTCAATTATCCTGCGCGCTTCAACTTTGACGCTTTTCCCTATACATATTTCCTAGGAAAGATCGTGAAAAAAAAACTTGTTTTTCATCGAACATAAATCGTGACAATTATTTTTCTTACGTACTTTTCTCTTGATGAAAAAGTAACTCGCGATGAAAGAGCGTTGCGCAATTTATCACCTCCCTGGCGCGAATAATCATAGAGTCCGCACTATGTCCAATTGCTCGAGAGCGATCATAAATGCTAAATCTCTTAAAGGCTATGGACGTTTCAAGGAAAAACGGTGAAATGCGTTTTTGAGAAAATATATTCAACTTCAAGTCCGCATAAACAAATGTTGGAATTATTTATTTCGGATAATAAGAAAAAGTGTATTCGACGTGACAGGTGATTGAAAGCAGAAGTTTTTATTTCGATATCAAGGTGTGGTTGATCGGAATCGAGACTAAAATGGTGGTCCACCTCGGCACTTTTTCCAAAGAGTATACTTAATGGGAAAAACAAAGCCTCCCGCGCACAAATTTGTAGGGAAGTTCCCAGACCCGCTAATGCATTCATATAGGGATTTGTCAGGGATGCCGCACGTAGCCATAGTTTACATTGGAATTCACGTGAATTCCGGACTATTTGCCGATTGACGTTTTTTTCAGAATTTTTTATTTCAATTTTGGCAAACGGAATTTGTTGGATCGGAAAAAAAAAACAAGAAAAGAAAACCCTTTTGCGATTCCGTGCACAAATTTGTTGGCAAGTGCCAAAATAACCCCCCATCTCTATAGGGATTTGTTTGGGACATCGCAGCAACATCGGGAGAATTGCCTCATTAGGATCCATTTGGATTCTGCATTTTTCCCCGATGAACGCCATGTGCGACAATTCTTACCCCGTTCGAGTAAAAAATATGTGGAAATAAGTCACGAGAAAAGAGTCGGCGTGTTGATACATAAGCTGCACGCTTCGTGAGCGCATACGTGTGTGGTGATGTATTATGTCAAAGCGCAGTAAAATAAACAACAAATGATAATTACCGTGGATTTTCAGCGACGTGATTCAAGTCCATTTCCAGGATATAGGTACTTTTTCACGTTCCGCCCTCATACTTTGTATATCTATTATATATATTTTTCGTTTAGAAAATTTAACGTAGAGAATGCGATCTCGCGGATCCATTGAGAAACGTATCGGACTTTTCTCGATAGTGTGGGATGCCTTTGGGATTCAAATTGGATTCGTATATTGGATTCCAATTGGGGAATCCCGATTGGAAACCAATGTACGAGGGTGACCTTTCAGTATATGCGATGAACCATTGGATCCTCATCAGGAAGTAGACACACACACACACACACACACACACACACACACACACACACACACACACACACACACACACACACACACACACACACACACACACACACACACACACACACACACACACACACACACACACAAAAGTACGGTACAAGTTAATTGGAAATAGAAATGAAAACAATTATATCGATGTACTATCTCCCCTGCTACGGTGCATGTCGGCGCTTGGCATTTTTCTTTCTTTCCAATATTTTACGTATGAGAGGAGAACTTTTTGATAAAACTCACGCAGTATACCCTCGAAGGGTTTAGAGTGTGCCGTAGGACATAAAATTCTAGTCGGACTTTGTTCTCGCGGAAATATCCAACATTCCTTTCGTATACTCTAGCGCGCTTCAACGATCTCGTCCCTTTCACTTTTACCTCACTTGTCACTTGACCATTTCCAGTTGCTCAAAGAGAGAGAGAGAGAGAGAGAGAGAGAGAGAGAGAGAGAGAGAGAGACCCCACCCCCGGTCAGAGTATTGCCCGCAGCCACTGTTTATCTATGCTATATTTACCGGAGTTTCATTGAATTCACCATGAGAAACGGCAATACTGTCTCCTGCTACTCGGTGGTCGGTGCACAAGCCATTGCGCGGCGGCTAAGCCATCGCCCATCCGAGTATTGAGCCAGCAGGCGAATGCTGCTCGATACGGGAGATCGCCGCCATTGTCGCGGAACGACCGCGAGCGCGTTCGCTACCGACCTCTGTTCTCGCGAATATTCATATAGTTGAAAAATATATTTAAGCCCCCCAAGAAAAATGAGCTATCGCGTTTTCTGAATTTCGATCGTCATATATTGAGAGAAAAAAATTCGATCGAAGCAGCAAGCCGAACGAATTGTCGCTTGTAGGTGCAATTACCTGCGGAGAACTCGCGAATACAAAGTGTCGGAATTAAAAGTACCCGCATGTTTATGACTCGTGCTTACTCAACTTGATCGTGCATGAGAATTTTGCGGGTGTGAATTAGCATCGACGTAGCGAATTGTCACCTGTAGCTTGGCATTGACTTTTTGTCTTGCGCCCACGAGCCGCGAGTCTCCTAGAGACAATGGGTGATCTCTCCGGACTTTCGACGCTCACGATTAACGCTCTTTCATATATTTAAAGAGCTCGTAAAGCGAATGTACAAGAATACCTTTCCGGTTCTCGAAATTCGTTCTCGACGACGTTTTTTCGTTTTTTCGTTTTTTTTTTTCAATGTTGTTTTTCCGAGTAAAATCATTTCGAAATGGCAAACATTCTTGACGAAACTTGTTTACTCATACAGATACGAAACAAAAAATGTAAAAGAATTTGTAAACTCTGGGGACAAGATTTTTTGCGATCGTTAAACGAGAAACTGACTGCTCGGATATTCATGTGCGCGCGTATATAATAAATATAGATGTTGCCCCTCGGCATCGGCCTGTCCTATTTTTCCTCCACGATTATTATTATTATTGTTGTTGTTGTTGTTGTTGTTGTTGTTATTGTTATTATTATTTGGTAGACTTTATTGCTCCGGGCAAGACACTTTCTCAGCTTGCGCTGGGAAACATTCACCTACCCACGGGGGTTAGGCTCGGTCGTAATCCAGACGGGAACAATAACGCTGGGCGATACTCGAGGGTTCCGACACCACCTCGGCTGCCGCTCAGTAAACAAAAACGCGCGAAAAGTCCAAAAAAAAAAAACTAAAAAAAAGTTGTTATTATTATTTGTTCCTTTTCTTAAAGCCTCGTTTCGTTATAGCTCCCGGGTCATTGTGAGCGCTTCTAGTTATCGAGATCATCGGAATGAATCGGTTGATGGTGCATTACTACGCATTAACCGCATATCGAAATAGTTCCGCGTCGCTGCACGTACTTGACTTTACCTACAAAAGTGTCAATTAATTTGTCGTCATTGGGCCTATTTATACATGTATTCATATATGAAAAATTCGTCCTCGGCTTCCAACGATCGAGGTTTTTTCTAAACACTTCAAGGGAGGCCGCGAAAAATGTCGTTTTTGTCCGCTATATTAATTATTAGGGATTTTGTTGTTTCAAGTGGTGCGTTATTGAGCACACACTGAACTCGTTGACAACGTGACAATGATTGGTATGCAAAGTAAAAATAAACACGTTTTACGATGTATATAAATGTAATTTTCGATGTACGTACACGGAGAGAATTAAATGTTAAAAATTACCGTGCAGTAACGGTAACCGGATGACAACCCTGAAACTTCGCTTATTATTGTTGGGTAGAACACAGATTTTCACGAAAATAAAATAAAATTTCTTCTTCAGATAGAAAATTTTACCAGATTTTCTAGTAAATTTCGATGTGTAACAAAATCCGCAAAACTTAAATTTGAAAAATATATAATATCAGCGAAATTTTACTGTGCATTTTAGTATTTTATGCCTTTCAGAAATGTCTATAAAAAAGTATCGTCTTTATAAAAGTTATTTTAAGATTTATTATAAAATTTAATGAATGTTACAGGAAAATGTATTGTGCTCTCGGTAAAAATTATCGTGCGCGCTTGGTTAAAATTATCGTGCGGTACGGTACGGGAATTTTCAGGCATTGCATTGTAAAAATTCCCCTTCGTTTCTTTCACTTCAGAATGGTATGGTGGTGGGGGTAAGTAGGGGAGCGCGATTTCTTTATGGCACGATGGGACTTGCCAAACAAATTTCGTCTAAACTGCGTACATCGCCGGTTCAGTTTAGCCCGAAGCCTCAGTCGCATGCAGTGTCTCGCTGCGAGAAAGTGACACGTAGCGATAGTCTTAAATGATGACGAAGTAATATGTGCGCAAATTAGTCACATCACTCGAGCCTACGAATAAATGTTAGTATTAAACGATAAATAAATTCTGATGATTAAATTTGTCTCCTTATCCGTTTGTTGACTATACCAATTTATATGGAAGAAAAAATGTTCCCAAGCATTAATTTGTACCAATTTTTCAATAGTAAATAATATTCATTATTATTATTATGGTTATTGTTATTTCGGTTATTATTATGATTATTATAGCACCAGTTTTTGAAGAAAAAGTACATTTTACTAAGGATTTCTTCAGTCGAAGAATTTAAATTTTACCAGCCTTATAGGGAATTGTTTTTGAGGATTCGGCTTCGATCCGGCCAGTGAAGGTTATTCCAAAGTCAACAGTGGAATTAGAAGATGTTTACGTTTCGGCCCTCTGGTTCGGGTCCTCTTCAGAAATTTTATTTTTCTGTATATAATATGATACACATTTTGTCATAATAATGTTTGTTTTGACACAATAATGTAAACGAATAATAATGTAAACGAATAATGTAAGCCGAAACGTAAACATCTTCTAATTCCACTGTTGACTTTGGAATAACCTTCACTGGCCGGATCGAAGCCGAATCCTCAAAGGCTATCTTGCCATCTACACGGCCGCACACACATCTCTGACTCACTTATAGGGAATTTTTCTTCCGAGGTTGACGCAGGTAAATTTTACTGTGCAGCACCGTAAAAATAACGTACGGCGCGGTTGGTAATTTTTAACCGACAGTAGGTAAATATTCGAACATACATGCTAAATTTTACTGTCTCCAATTTTGACCCTTCTTGTATAGTAAAATTTGAACTACGTATTTGAAATTTTCTGTAACGTGAGTTAAAAAAAACTTGACGCATACGAATTATTATGTTTTTCTCACTTGTCACCACATTGAAATATATCACGGTAATTTTTACCGTGAAATTCATCACAAAAATTACTTTTTAATTATCTCCGTGTAGCAGTTTTTCGAGCAAAAAAAACAACGTTTCGCTAAAAGTGGTGGGTGTTAAAAAAAAAAAAGTGTAGTTTCGGTGAAATTTTTACTTATATTCAGAGGGTTAAAAAAGATACGATATTTAAAAATGAAACAATCACGGCTGCGTACACTACTGCACTTACGAAAAATGTGTTGACAAAAAAAGTAATTGAAAATCGGACAATTATAGCTAGGGCCATGATTCCGACCAGATCGAGAAGTGACGTTTCGAGAAGAACACGTTTGATAGTATTAGTATATACGTAAATCGGTGCGCTACTTGCCCCCGCTAAATCCTCTGTACCTTCGTCAATTTTCAATATTTGAATTTCAATTTTTTTTTCTCACATACCTTTAATATTTATACTTTGAGATGACGAAAAAAAATCGATTTTTTTATCTGTCTTAAGCTCAACGAAATTTTGCTGCATTCCCATTGCTCGAGTAAATTCTTTGTACCCAAACAAACCCAACTAAACATCATAAAAAATGTTATCTCTTTTCGGATGAAGTTCGTATTTTAAAAATGATGAGGGATTAACCGTGGAAAGTTTCTTAGGAAGTTGTTTCTCTCTAGTTGTCAGGTCGCGTATCGTTCTTTGAGTTAATTCCAGATGGGATTTCTCGTAATGCCCGAAGGAGCACATAAAACGTTGTCAACCGTGATGCGCACCTGCTGCTCTTACGGTAGGGTCGAGACACACCTGTATGTGTCTGTATGACGCAGGTGAAAAGAAAAAACGTTTCGGTTTGCTGTCTCCCGGGCAATGTGAACAAAGAGAATGGATAAGAAAAAGCTAGGCTTTCCTTGGACGTGAAAGTAGTTTGAATTTGTTTTAAAAAAGTATTATTTCTTTGCGGATACAACTGTACAGAGGAAAACGTATACATTTTTGAAAATTCGAAATTTTTGTATTTTTACATCTGTACGTCGAATTTTCGTAACCCAATCAAAAGCAGGATGGGGAAAAAAGCCGCAGAAAAAAATTAAACCGGCAGATTGGAGACAAGCCTTTATCTCTGTCTCCCTCTCTCCCTCCTCTCTTGGGTGTCCTGTCTTACATCTTGTTCTTTCCATCTTCTTCCACCTCTCCGACAGTTGTACAGAATCACCTACATAAACATACACACTTACGCGTGCACACACACACACGTAAGGGAATGCACTAAACATTTATGGCTTCTCGTCAGTTTAATCGTGCTATCCACAACTCGAGCCCGCAGCTCCGATCGCCCGAGTCTCACGTTTGGTTTCCAGGGAGTAGAAAAAACCATATTCATCAGTTTCTTATCGAAGGAGTTGTATTCGATGCATTTGAATTAAATGACGGTATTCGAGAAATTTATGAAAAACACAGTTACGCGATATAAATGTGTTCTGTAACACCGGATTTGGCATGTGAGTGCATTATAGCACAGTCGTGAAGGTGGCACGAAGAAAAAAGTGCTTGGCTGATTTTCCGTTCGCACTGATCATGGGTACCTATGAGAGACTGAGAGAGGTTGCGGGATCGTTTGTTTGGTCAGGTAAAATTTGCCTTTACTCTCGACTTGGCCTCAATTTCATTCGCCGACAACAAGAGTGCACCATGATTTCTCCCGGGCAAACTAATTTCAAAGTGTTTCGTCTATGTACATGCATAGAGATGATGAAGGATTATTTCGTCGACATTTCGAGGTTCATTCTCATAGTAGCCAATTGTCCCAAATGTATCGACCAAACAACTCTCAAATAAATATAAAGATACTTTTAGTAAAGAGGTCGTTGCGGAGGCCGTCCAGTCCGTACAATCGACGAATCGTGGGGAAAAAAATGTGTTAATCTTCCTAAAGAATCCACATGTGACGATGGCCAACGTTGCAGAGATACGATATAGGTCTGGAATATTCTTTCCTCATATATTTGTACATATGTATACGCTACCGCTCAAAAGTTTGAATACACTAGTCGATATTTATTGTCGCACTAAAAGTTCGATAGTCTTGTCAACAAAAAAAGTTAACGAAATTTAACGAACAGCGTTTCGAAGGGAACAAATTCAGCTTTGTTTTGCCTTTTGACATAGTTTTTATGATTTTTTTTCCGACCCGGTACGTACTTTCGTACGTGAGTGTTTTTCGGCTATTTTTCGACCATCGAGTATTGCGCGCATTACTTGTGGAGACGCTTTTTTTTTTTCCATTTTTATCCATGATAGACTTGAGGGGGGGGGGGGGGGGGGGGGGGGCATTTTTTTAACAATTTTTTCAGGTCGTGCGGGTGCGTTTGAAAAATTGTAAAAAAATGTTTGCAAAAAGTCTGAAAAAATGTTAACACATTCAAAACGAAGCACTGCAACATTTTCCCCTCTTGATGTTTGTCCCTGACTCAATAGTTTTCGAGATGCGCGAATCATTGTTGTTTTGTACGAAAATTTCAAAAAAAATTCTGTAAAAATTCAAGGAAATTAAAAAAGTCTAAAATCAAAAGAGTTTCTTTTGCTGATATTTGTTTGTAAACGCCACTCTTTTCGAGTCAAGCCATCCTACTGATCGGAGTTTGAGGGCGAAAATAGACAACAAAAAAATCTTACAGGAAAATTCAAACAAAAAAAACCAAGCGAACCAGTATAAAGTTACGCAAATTTTCACACTCTTGCACATTTCTTCTTAAACCCTATAGTTCTTGAGTTACGTTGCATTAACCAAAATATGTCTTTCTTAGCTAAAAATGAAATAACTTTGCGAAAAAATTTAAAAGATACGTACGAAATAAAAAAGAAACGAGAATGGAGCTTCTGCTTCCCTTTTCGAGTTTATCGTGGTTAAAAATGACAAAAAAAAGCTCCGTTAGTTATGGGCCCAATTTTCGATTGTCGAAAAAGAGCCGAAAAACGGGCGTGTACAAAAGCGCGTACCGGATTGAAAAAATTTTCAAAAACGCAAAACAAAGCTGACTTAATTAAGTTGAAAACGCCGTTTGTTAAATTTTGTTTAATTTTTTTTCAACAGAGTTATCTAAAACTGTTAGTAGTCGGCAAGAAATACCGACTGGCCTATCGAAACGTATCGATAGACGTATATGGAAACGACATTCGTGGATGGGTGGTCGCGGGGTTCGGCTCCGGCAGTCTCTCGAGCTAAGGAGCGTTGTGTATGGCCGATGCTTGGAGCGGTGACCGGATCGCCGTGTACCGGCAGGCGCATCGATCACTCACAATCAGCGGAGAAGGCCAATACTTATGAAACCATGGCGTAGATACTCGAGTTGACGTCTGCGGCCCCGAGAATCAGAGAAATATTCGGCCGTCCATATCCATACGGTTTTTTTTTTTTTTTTTCACAGTTTGCCCCTATACTTAACCTTGGGCAAATGCAGTATAGTGCGATAGGTTGTGGATTCGACGGACCTTAGGTTATATTAGCAAAGTGCGGTAACGAAGTGAAAAACCCGCAAACGTAGGAAGTCGGGAAACATAAAAATATGTATGTAGGACGGTACATATGTATAGGGACACCGCGCGTAAAGGCTCTAGCGAGAGTTCGATCGTCCTACATTGTGCGAAAGTGCAGGTAAACCAAATATCAAACGTTAATTAGAGTGGATTTTCAGGGATGCGATTCAAATCGATTCAAAAGCTATACTTTTTCACGATAAGATTCATACTTTTTGAAACTCGACTTATTTTGCAAATACATATGTATATATCGATTGGAAAGTTGAACGTGGAAGACGATAGGAGGATGTATGAAAAAACGTATAGGATTAAGTTCGATAATGGGGGAATCCTTAAAGGCGGCAATACATGCTGGCCCAAACAAACCCAGTGAAGGCAAACACCATCGTATAGACAGCCTATTTGTTTGGATTTGCCATTGCTGGTTCCATGGTAGTAGCACTTGCTTGTATCAATTTGCCTAGACTGCGGCGTTGGCAAGCGGGGCTCGAACAACGCGTATTGCCGCTTTCTTTAGGATTCAAATTTCATTCCAAGGGGAATCTCGATTAAAATCCACTGTCCGAACGTGACGTTTTATCATACGGATAGAATTGTTGGACTATCCGTTGGAATCCTGTCGGCAATTGTGGGACCAAGTATGGGAATCCAATGGGATCCCTGCGAAAAATTCTACACGGGCAGCATTGGAAAAATAAAATATGCAATCGACCATGAAAAATATATAGGAAGATGCATAGGAGAAAGAATATTTCGGATGCATCATGTATACAGGGTGAGGCACATCAAGTGTTACATAGCAAAAGCACTCAAACTGTTGATCATGTCGATAAATTTTCAGACCAAAGTTTCAGTGTTCAGAGGCGCTGAAGCTACACGTCAAGGTCAACTCCACTTTGCTCAAATGGAACCATGTATTTTTTTCACGTGACTGTAATGAGCTTGTGTTGTAGGTCGCCCAAAAATCGTCTTAAAATTGGTAATAATGTCGTGGAAAGGAAAAAAAAAGCATGGTTCCATTGAAAACCTTGACGTAGCTTCAGCGCCTCCGCCGATAAAAAAATAGGGTGGTCCGCAAGGTATTACGGCCTCCAAGGTATGATGTGCCTCACCCTGTATAATACACTGCTCCATAAATTAAAGAAACAAATATTTTTACGACCCATAACTCGCAGTTATACCCCAGCATCTCCCTCGTCTACGGATATTTTGGTTATACCCATTGTTAGCGATTCCAATTAGCTTAAACCGATAGGTTGAAGCTGACAGCAGGATAGGTTTAGGACGTAGAACTCTCGAAATTTCAACTTTGGCATGGTCCAATTTGTGAAATTATATGAGACGCGCTATGATTAATTTTGCCAAGTTAGCGTCTCATTTTATCAAAATGCGTTTTTTTTTATAGTAAAGTCAAGCGAACTATTATTAAAACTTATCGAGAAGTTTCCAACTATTCGGGATGCAACTTGATACGGAGTTTATTGGTGAGATGCTAACTCATTGACACTTTCGTTTCGATTTTCGTTTCGATTATGTTTCAGAACTACGATACGTCGAGCAAGGGCAAAAAATCATGGAGCGTACGTTTAGGTCTGTCGCGCCAGAGTTATCAGGGTAGTACGGACGATACGACGACGAAGGGCTGGGGCACGATAAGCAGCGGTAGCGCATTGTCCCGGCAAATGTTGTACGGCGATCCTTGGCTCTACGGTACGGTGAGATCGTCACGTGGCATACACGATCCACGTGGATATTTGAACGGTCCGCCGCCGGGTTCGCCGGTCCTCATAGTATGTTCCTGCCCGGAGTTTCTCATCGGTACAACCAGGAAGCTTGGAAACTGCCGGAAGTGCGGTGGTCATCGTCTCGCTGGTGTACCACTCGGTGGAACGTGCCGTATAGCAACAACTTGTTCCAGGACTCGTCCAAGCTTGGCAGGTAAGCTTACACAAGGGTGTATGCCCACACACGGACCACCCCCCGCATACGTGAACATTGAAATCGTCCAAGTAACAAGTATCGTGTATTTCCGAGAAAAAAAAAAAAAAAAAACATAAAAAGCAAGCGCGCACACTCGAGCGTACAACGGAATATTCTCGCCGCTATCGAGGCTCTCTTCGTAAAACGAGCCCTATATCGTTGGAGGATTTATGCGCGACGGTGTCCAGCGGGGGGGGGGGGGGGGGGGGGGGTGTCCAGTGAACAAAAATAAGAGACCGAGAGAATAGATGAAAAAGTAAAAGAACCGAATTCGTACAGCGCGAGGGGAATCCACGCTTTGTAAAGGGGGGTGAATGATCGCGTTACGTCGACATTGGAATTCGAGTGGATTCTACGCTATTTTCTCAAATTCTTCAAATACTCAAGTTGGATCGTGGAGAAAAAAAAAAAAACGAGAAATCCTGTCGCGCATTTTGTCGGAGAGAATGCCAAGCGATGCGCGCACCCACATTGTCTCTATAGCGATTAATCAGGGACACCGCACACAGGGAGTTCTCATTGGGATGAAATTGGATTTAGCACCGTTTGCATCCGATAAAATCACCGCTCGATAATTCTTACCACGTTCAATTGGGAAATATGTGAAAAGTTGTGTGTCACGAGAATAAAGCTCGGCGTGTTAAAGCGTTGCTAGGCTCTACTCCGATAGGTCATATTACGTAAAAGGCAAATCGATTTGTAACATATACTTTTTCAAGCGATTTCTACGTTTTATTCCGAGACTACTTTTGTACTTTGTGCAAATCCGCAATCCTTGCGTATAAGTATATATGCGCATAACGTAGAGAATGCGCGATGGGATCCATGAAGAATCGTATTGGAATTGGTTGAATAGTGTGGTGGTAATCCTTTAGGATTGAAATTCTATTGGTAAATAATAAAATCAAGCGGGTGAAGGATTCCCGATAAGAATCTGAAGTGTAGATGCGCCCGATCGGTAAGTGGGGGGCGTCGGCAGCTGCACGAGTATGTATGGGAATTCAGTTGGATTCGTCGAGAAGAATTAAACGGGGGGGGGGGGGGGGGGAGATAGCACGGGGGGAATAGCAGCGGCGCGCGCTTGAATGCACTGCATATTAGTTGATTATCTGCTGTCGCGTGTTTAACGTGGTTGTTGAAGGTATCCTGCGTTCGTCTGTGGAGGATCCTTACGATGTGATGCGACGGAGTAGGCTCGTCGAGCCGAGCAGATCACGAGCGCGCAGCATATCGCCCCATCGGCAAACGAACCAGCGTGAGACGCCATGTCAGAGGATAGGGCGGAGCGGCGTCAAGGACAGTCGTAGTAAAGGTGGATCGGCGGAAGTCGATGGGGGAGAAGGGGGGGGCCTTTCGAGAAGCGAGTGGTTCGACACCGCGACGAGTCCACGCTACGAGCAAGATAATTCGCGAAAATCGCGAGAGATTTTCGCGGGTGCCTCGAGCAGCGAGGGCTGGTTCGAGGAAACAAGACCGGCGGAAGACGGGAGAAATACGAGCGGCGGCGGACAAGCCTCGAACGACAACAAGAAGAATCTTTCTTCGGGAACGAGCGACTCGCGAAAGAGTATTCTCGAATGCGACGTGAATCCGTATCTTCTGGTAAAGAAGCAGATGAGAAGAGACGAGGACGATTTGAGCGACGATCTTTCGGACAACGCTCTCGAGCACGAGGAGGTAAAATCCTCCTCGACCAGCCTCTTCGATTCGTCCAAGGTCAAGTCGATCGAGCGTCTACCGAAGAGAAGCGGCGCCGTAGCCGCGATCGGTGGTCAGCGAATACGCGTTTTCAACGAACCGCGCCGCCGCCGCCAAACATCCGACGAGGATGAGGAGGAGGAGGAGGAGGAGGAGGAGGAGGAGAAATCGGCGGCGAAGCAGGAGGCTAACGAAACGATCGGAACGCTCACCGGAATATCGATTGGCAAAATTTCACCAAAAAGACCACCCCGAAGGGTCAAAGATTCGAGGCAAAGCCTCAAGAGTATACTAAAGAGAGGCAAAGTCGATGGTAAACGAAAGAACGTTTCGTTCAACGTAAACAATGTGATTTTTCGTCCCGAAAAGCCAGCGGAGATGCATGAAATCCGGAATAGCCGTAGATCCAGCCGAATGTCGTCGGCAAGTTGCACGTATTCCATGCCCAAGGAGAGTAATCCGATCGGTATGGATAATATCAACGAGCCGATCATCGTACTCGAGAACCGACGCCCACCCGAGAGATCCAAATTCATAACCATACCGAACATAAGGGATCCCAAGAGAGCGACGCGGCACCACCAGCAGCAGCAGCAGCAGCAGCAGCAGCAGCAGCAGCAGCGGCGGCGGCTTCAACAAGCGAATATCGTCCCGGCGGAACTCAAGACAAATCCGCTTCTCGAGCGTACGAAAATCCAGCAATCGACGATCCCGCGGAGGCGGCCCGAGCTCCCAGCGAGAAATCCCATAAAAAAAGATGAAATATTGTCCAACGAAATGATCGCGGACGCACCCTCGAGCCAAGAAACGAGATTATCACTCGTGAATTCAACGATTACGGAAGTATCAGCCGAGCTGGCGAGTCTCTCCGGCAAAAGTCATAGACCCGGTAACACGAGTGAGAGTATCAGTGTCGATGAAAAGAAAGCGCGAGTCAGCAGCAGCAGCAGCAGCAGCGCCGGCGGCGGCAGCACCACCAGCACCAGCACCAGCAGCGAGACGTCCCTGGAAACGATAAGACCGGAAGACGAGACGGGCCTGGAGATCGAGATCGAGGAACTTGAGCGCAAAGTTCCCGCCGTTGAAAACCCAGACAGGCAACTCATTATCAAATCCAGAGCAGGTTAGTTTCCACGTCGTGACATTTTCATCGAACCCGTCGTCACCCCTGTAAACAAACCCTATGATGTTTTCTACAACAATTTCCCAGTCAAAGCCCTATTGAGTTATTCGTCTTTCGAAAAGCAACGCCGCAGAACGTACTCCAAATATTGAATTATCATAGCCAACAAAAACTCTTGCTCCGATGAGCCAGCAACGAGACAATATTACACGGTGCAAGGTAAGAGAGGTAAATTAACGTTTTGCCCCCCCCCCCCGTACTTGTTCATCTCGTCCGAATCTAGAAACAAGTGTTGAGCGCGACTTTGTCGTGACCCGATCCGAGGAGCGCATACATCGCGTCGCGATTCTCTTCGAGTTATTCGTACGTTGCGTACGCGTAAACGCCTATAGTACACGCGCGTGCACCTATATCTATGTATATCCGACGTACCTGCGAGAGGCTTAATGGACCGTTAACGCGCTGACACGAGTTATCGCGCTCGCCACGTAGACCATGCATATATCCTTCGAGTCGTAAAAAAATCCACATAACGCGAATTACAAGCAAGGATAACAGGAGGGAAATCCTCTCGCGGTATCTACGAGTGAGTGTGTATTCCAGCTCAACTCACAAGGCACATCACTCAAGCGTTCGCCTTCGATTTTGTTGAAACTCGTGTATGTAACAGAAAACTGTTGGACGTGTCTTTGTTATAACGGGGAAAAAACTGTGGATTTTTCGTCACTTTACATTAGGAGAATTTTGGTTTTTCTTTCATCTAAATCGGTCAACTGCTTGTCAATGAAACTGTATAATCACCCCTCGATACGCTTTTCTTTCGGGAGTGGCTTCTTATCCTTTGGCTCTGGCTCATAATGAATAGACGCCCGGGGCGGGGGGCGTGTATGGGCAACAAGTGCGAGCGTCATTGTCGCGAATGTATGATCGAAAGCACATGGTGCGGAGGATGTGCGTCTTACGATATTTTGGCCACAACGATATTCCGAGACGCTCAAATCCTTCGAGCGCATCATTGAAGATCCTACGAGTGGAGGGAAAAATCCCGCTTGAGATGCCAGGCACTCGTCCTCTCGCAAGGATTTTTTTTTCAACGCGGAAGAACCTTTTTATGTTCGCTTGTTACTTTGCAGTGCCGCCGCCGCCGCCGCCGCCGCCGCCGCCGCCGCCGCCACCGTTACCGTCGTCGTCGTTACTTTATTCAAAAAGAGTCATCTCGAAATTTACCACAAATTTTCAATAATAAAACTACGAGGGTTGTGAATTTTGCAAATAAAAATATGGTAAATGCAGACAAGGCGCGAATGTCAGTGAGAAGCTTGATCGGGAAAAAGTACTTTTGTAGCCGCACGCATACCAAGTACGTACCTCTATAGGCAAATAGAATCCTTGAGAGTCCTTATGGGAGGAATAAAGCGCTGAAAAAATGTGTGTTTGTGTGAGTGGGTTTTTTTAAAACTATTTTTCTTGTTAAATTCTCGAGCATGTCCTTGTCGTCGTGTATCTCACAGTGGACGAGAACGACTAACGTCATTATAATCCCGGTTTAAAGTTTAACAGAGAGGCAAAGTCGGTGGGGGCATGCATGTGGCGAAGAGAAAAAGAAGAGAAAGGTTACGGCGGATCCTGACGACCGTGAGCCGTGTCCTCCGGGCAATATATGCGTGTGCTGCTAGCGGGGACCTACATAGATATATGTACCAGCCCCGCGTTGCATACTATCGTATTGTGTCTGAACGTATAAAAAAGCACTCCTCGTATATTTTACGTACAGGCAGTGGCGTATGTATAGTCATATATATATATATATATATTATGGTCCGCTGGTCCAGTCAGACCACGCAGCAACCCGTCGCCAGTAGATAAGGTCAGGGACAGTCGGACTATCTGTATATTTAATTATTTCTCTCCTTCTTCCCCCGGCCCGTTGCCCACCTCTGCCACCCACTCTTTTCCAACGTTACTCCCGTCTCTCTCTCTCTCTCTCTCTCTCTCTCTCTCTCTCTCTCTCTCTCTCTCTCTCTCTCTCACACACACACACATTTTAAGGCATTCACGAGGGTGAGTAAGAATTTTCAAAGCACGGGCATGGACCTCACATTCGACAAAATCGTTAATCCCGGCCGTTCGGTCTCTGTCGCACTTTTACATAAACCGGTTTGCCTGGGAAGAAAACTCTTCGTGGCTGCGGATCCTCCGGATATACGAAATATTCCGAAAGAATATTTAACCAAAAATGTATATTCTTTCGTGGAAAAGGTCGGATTGTTTCGATAAAAATATACAAGACGCATAAGATAGGGTTCCGTAGTTATGTGTTCGTGCAGTCATTTCCAGCATTGGCGTTTGACCAACCATAACCGTCATCGTTATGGATGTTTAAATGATTTTCATTTCATTCGGTAATCTGCAATCATAATACTCGAATGTCAGGGCTGGGTGAATTTTCGCTGTACTTTGTTCGATTATTGATATTTTATTGACGAATCTTCGAACAAGGTGGGGGGGGGGGGGGGGGGGGGCGGCACACACTTGTGGAATTTCCTTATGGAATTCCCATGGGGTCAAGTTGCAGCTATAGCTCGGTGATCATTTGTATCGCCTGTTATTTTGTCGACGGGTTGTCGTCGAAACCAAAAAAAAAAAAGACTTTTTTTTCGTTTCAATTTATTTTCATCATTCTACAGACCTTTCCGAATACGTTTGTGAAATCCATTCAATGACACTTATAAAATCGGCAGCCACGATATCTCGATAATCAATTGGCCTCTAGACGAAACAGCCCTCTAGACGACCTTTTTGCGTGAAGAGAAAATACCCTGAAACACGTTTTCTCAAAATTTCCCTCGATATTAAGCCTTCGTAACTCGACAACGTGACATTTTTTTCATAGTCGACTATATGATAGGTTTTAATGAATTAAAAAAACAAAATGCGTATCGTTTAGTCTTAAAAAAAGTTGATCGGAGGGCTAGGTATAAAGCCCGGAAGGAAGTATGACAGACATATTTTATAGGGTCGAAACTTTACTTTATGTATAATAATATGTATGTGGGAAATGCTTCGGAGCTGTTGTTTTGCTTGTTGTTGCACAAAGCCGCGCCACGTTTTTCACGCACCGCTTGTCGTTTTGACAGGGCTTTGGGTTTGTTTTTTTTTTTTTTCGTTGTTTTTAATCCATTTAATCAAACTTTCCGCACACTCGAATCTTGCAAACTAGCGACAAGTAAAGATGGACGAAATGTCGATCGAATAAACGCCATTTAGAGAAGGACTAAACGTCGATATGGGATTACGTGAGAACTTGGATGCCGGTTTTGACAGTTGAGATCCCTATCCGAGGCGTCTACCTGCGCGCAAAATTGCGTGCTTTTTAAGACTAAAAGTGTAGAGCAGTGCGCGAGAGCCACTGACAGACGGACGAACATGTGCAATTTTCAAAGGTTCCTTCCTCGTCGAGTCCGCGCAACGAAATGGAAAGCTTGTAACCACCCGGTGACAAGTCTATTGCTACAAGATCGTTTGCCGGGAGTTGAAAATGTTTATTTGCTTTTGTTTTGTCTGAGCCGAGAGCTCGGGCAAGTGGGTCCCAGTTGAGAAAACAGCGATGGCGAAGAGAATCGAATTCGAATAACGTATACGTATCGATAATCCAATGCATGTTGCGTAGATAATAGTCGCGTGGATAGTGAATTCCGAATGACTTCCGGCGTATGTGGTAGGTGCACGTTCGCCAATAAGCCTCCGGAGGATTTCCTCTTGGCTTTCACGTATCTCTTTCCATCCGATATACGCGTGCTCCAAGTCAATTTTATCTCTCAACGGCCGCGCGATTATTCTTCGATCCGTTGACCCACGCGTGATGCACCAATATACACATAGACGGGCTAAAAAATAGTCACACGTACGTGGTACGTGTGGTTCGCGATGCGATCGAAAGGGAAATTATTTCGTGAGTTGAGATACTTCCGGCGCGAATGTATTTCCGCTTATTCACCGCAGATGTGCTCGGATCTTTCTAACTTTTCTTTTTTACTCCCGTTTATTTATCCCCTTTGCGTAAATCTACTCGACTATCATACTATTGTATACGCGAAATCTATCTGTTTGACATTTTTTTCACTCTGATTTTCCACTTCTTATTCTGCTTCGTTGTTGCTTCTTTTCTCAACATTTTTCAACTTGGTCTTAAGATTTTGCGCCCTTCTCCTCCTCCTCCTCCTCCTCCTCCTCCTCCTCCTCCTCCTCCTCCTCCTCCTCCTCCTCCTCTTGTTCGCAATTGTAAAATGTGAGCCTTCGGTAGACGGAGACATGGAAATAATTAATCCACAAACACGAGAGTACGACAGTATCTTGTTCGTCTACTCAAGTTCTAGGGTGTTGGGTGAAAGTTTAGCTCGTATACGCCGTCAATGAAAACTTTTCGGAACTTTTGTAAAAGATCGCTGGATCGAAAGAAGGATCAAGGGATATTCGTGCGAGTATATCGGGGAACAAAGGCCGGGTCTAGAAATAGATTGGAAAATGAACTTTCGTTTGAACAAATCGCAAATCGAAGAGAAACTCGACCTAGCCAACTGCATTTTGACACTCGAGCATTTGGTGAAAAAATAACTCGGCAAAGTACAAAAAACTACACGATAGTGTTCCTTACACCGACGGAGAATACATAGTAGCGGAGCATCCACGTCATTTCACCTAGCCCGTGGTCCCCCGATCATTCTTAGCTTTCCTGACTTTTTTTTTTTTTGTGAAATTGTACCCCATAAAAATAATATCTACACCAATTTTTCGATTTTTATCGCCTCGCTTTTGAGAGTTACAATGTTCCAAAAAAAAGGTCGATTTTGGAAGCCGAGGAAACGTTTGAACGCTGATAACCTGAACTAATTGAGATATCGCGGAATATCACTGCATGATTTTTTTTTTCATTGCGGAGCATACGTTCGTTAAAAAATATGACAAAAGCTTATCCATTATCAATGTCAACGTTTGTATTTGCGTCTAAAGCGAAAACTGTTTTTTGAAAAGATGATTGCCTCTTAATTTTCTCATTCTCTAAAACAGAGTTAACCATTTTATGATTTTGAAGACCAGTCTCATCGTGCGCCCACTTTTCCTTTCATTTTGTTCTCGAGTTAATCATTTTTTTTCCGCAGACTTTCATCATTTTGATCTCCAAAAATGCTATCAATGATTTTGTGATTTCCAATTCGGCTTCGCCAGGCCTGAAATGGTTGATTTTTCATTTGTGCTGAATTTAATGAAAAAAATATGATTTTTTATTTAAAATAATTTTGTCCCCCTCAAATTGCGCACAAAGAATAAACCGTTTCAGGCCTGACGAAACCGAATTGGAAATGACCAAATAATTAATAACATTATTGGAAATTGAAATGATAAAAGTCTTCTGAAAAAGACATGCTTAACTCGCAAAAAATAGAAGGAAAAACGGGCCCACAATGAGACTAGTCTGACAAATCATAGAACGGGACACTCCATTTTAGAGTTTTTTTTTTTAAAAAATATTTCTCACTTTAGCAGCTAAAAACACGTTGACATTGATAATTGATAATTTTTTCATATTTTCAAAGAACGTATGCTTCGAAATGAATAATGTGTGTGTGTGTGTGTGTGTGTGTGTGTGTGTGTGTGTGTGTGTGTGTGTGTGTGTGTGTGTGTGTGTGTGCGGGGACATTTGTCGATATCTCAATTGATTCAGGAGTTATCAGCGTTGAAACGTTTCCAAAATTTCCGAAACCTACATTTTTTGGAACATTATAACGCCTAAGAGAGAAGAGATAAAAATCGAAAAACTGGTGTGGATATTCCTTACTAAAAAAACATCATGGATATGAAAAATGTGTCGTGGTCACGGGCTAGGTAAAATAGCATGGATGTGCCATATACAAGAATACACCACCGAGATGGTTAAGCCTTTTTTATTCTTACAATTCTCTCATTTTGAATATCGGTATATTTTGTTTAGAAATTCAACGTAAAAAATACGATGGGTTTAATAAAGGATCGCATTGGGTTTTCTTCGATAATATTGAAATTCTTGAGGATTCAAGTTGTATTCGTACATTCAATATCAATAGGAGGGGGGAGGCTGTTCCCGATTGGAATCTAATGTACGAGCGTGACCTTTGAGTATGTGGATCGAATGGGATCCCTGATTGGATCTTGACGACAATTTCTGCACGTTATTTGCTCCGCAAATGATTATTGGTTTGCATTTTCACGGCGTGGCTGGTTACGCGTACTTGGCTGTAAAGCACTACAAGGATGATTGTATTGAGTTTAGTCATTGAAATTTGCCCCTAAGTAGTACTATGCATAATAACATTAATCTATCCGTGTGTATCTATCTATCTATCGCTCCCTGGATAGCCAGCTTGGTGGCGCTGCTCTTCGAGAGCTTGTTCCCGCCGAGAGATTCGGATAACAAAGAAACTCCGACACGGAACACACGACGAGCGCGAGGTCTACTCGACGTGGGCGGACGAGCCTCGGTTATTCTGTAGTACGACATAGCGATATCGGGTCTCAACGCTACACGTTGCCTCGTCTGTGCACGCGGTACTGTATCGAACTTCCGGTAGATACACCAGGAACGAAGTGTCGAGCATTCTGCCGAGTGAGGTACACGACCTGCTCGTGTACACACGCGCGCGCGCACACACACACACAGAGAGAGAGAGGGAGCGAACGTGCTCTTGGCGGAAAAACTTTCGCACGCGTGCACACATTGCCCACTGTTCGCCCTGGCCTGACTTTTCCATTACACGCTTCGAGAAATTCCACAAGAGCGGCGGCAAACTTCTCCCGTGCTCACCATCGGTCGTGTGTGCTGTGTACCGTCTGTATGCGAACAGATGATATTTTTATTCACACCGACACCACCCCTTAATACGCATAGACTTGATAGACGTACGCATGTATAGCGCTCCCATTGGGTCTCTCGATGCATCGAGCAAGAGAGCACCACTTTCACCGATCGTCGCGACTCCCGCACTCACGAATCTTCGCATTGACGCGAGCCTGCGCCGCATATATTTCAGAGTCCGCGTTCGGGCAATCAATTGCCGCAAGGAAAACGCTCGAGGCTCGAGCGTGTCACCGATGAATTTCGAACTGAATTTTCTTTTCAAGTAGACCCGCCTCATCAATCTTCACCGCTGTGGAATTTCCACGAGTTGCACTGCATCGTTTTCGAGTCGAAAAAAAATGTGGTCCGGCAAATAATGGAACGGAATTTATCGTAAAAAAGTGTAAAAATTCCTGAAATTTCAACGGCAATGGCTGCGCAGTCAATGTTTCCCCGCATGTAGTATCAACTGGTGCTGAATTGAAAATGTTTCTTTTGTGTTTGGTTCGAAAGCAAGGTTGTAGGGGTATTTGTGGAACGCTAAACGAACGTGCGCATGGGTAAAAAAAATCGTATCTTTTAGCGTTCACGGGTAAAATGGAATCGCGAACATTTCCTGTAATTATCGAATGTTCAATGATGTGTACTTTTATAAATATGTGTGGAAAATTTGTTTTAAAACGTCCGTTTTATATGTTGATCTTTTATAGCTAACAGTTGGTAACAGTCAATCGGTCCGATGCATAAGTGAAACCCCGCCCCGTACTTCACCTTGCAGATGACTAGACCCCATAACAACCTTACGACCTCGGCTATACAACTATGCAATAAAAAACAAAACCGTACTTTTGACATCTCATATCTATGCAGACCCTGGAATATTTTTTATACATACATACATACATACATACATACATACATACATACATACATACATACATACATACATACATACATACATACATACATACATACATACATATATATATATATATATATATATATATATATATATATATATATATATATATATATATACACACCAGGCGCAAAATTAAAGCATACGAAAATAAATGCTAAATGCATAGGTGATTTTCGAAAGACTGTAACTGGAAGAAAAACGCGAATTGAAGCTTCAAGTTTCTAGTTTACAAATCTTGAGTTCAACATTTTGTACCCCAGCTGTTTTTGAGTAATTGAGTAATGATAAGAATGCCACAGGAAAAAATTCAAAATATTTGCTTGACTTTGAAAAGGTTTACGTACTTGGATACATTTTTTTCACTGATTTCACCGAAAGCTTCTCTAGATCATTTTATCCTCTTTAATTTGAGCGATCTAAGAGCCTTGTACGATGATTTTTCGCTGAGTCATCGTCGTTCGAAGCAAAAAAGTCACTTTTGACTTTGGTCATTAATTACTCGGGAAATAATAGTCGTACGGAAAATTTAGGGAGGGTTTTTAAGACTGCAGAGTATCCTTTACAAGTCGTAGTTATTGTTATTTGAAAAAAAAAAAAAAAAAAAAAAAAAAAATCCGTGCGAGAATGTTTATTGGAGACTTGGCATTGGATATTGGTTTAACTTGGCATAATTTTGAAAATAATGGATAGACTAAGAGTGTTGACTGTGATTTTTCAACCTCAAAGTATCCCAAACAAACCCTGCAAACTTCAAATTTGTGATTAAATTTGTCGTTTTCGCTGAAAATCAATTTAAGGGTGATTTTTTTTTTTTTTTTTTTTTTTTTTTTTTCATTTTTCGAGGTTGACAATGTTTTTCACCACCAATCAATATTTTTTTGAATAAAAAATGTTAATTATCGTAAGGAAAATAATTGATTATTGCTAAAATACATTTTCAACTTCAAAAAATGAATAAAAAATGAAAAATTCAATCATTCCGAACGGAATGAGCAAAAATTGCAGCGCTTTGATATTTGCAGGATTTTGTTTGGGATACGTTGGGATTGAAAATTCACAGTCAACATGCTTAATCTATCCATTATTTGTAAAGTTATACCGAGTTGAGCCAATAACCCTTACTGAACAATTTCTCACCTCGTTTTTAATCAACATTCTCGGAGGGAATTTTATTTTCAACCCATAATGTATAACTACGACCAGTAAGAATGCTTTGCAGATTTCAAAATACTCCCTAAATTTTTCGTACGACCATTTTTTCCCGAGTCATTAATTACCAAAGTCAAAACTGACTTTTTTTATTTGAACGATAACTTAGCGAATACTCAGCGAAAAATTATCGTACAGGCTTTTTTTTGGGCGGCTCAAATTAAAGAGGATAAAATGATCGAAAGAAGATTTCTGGTGAAAGCAGGGAGAAAAAGTGTATCGAAGTTCGTAAACCTTTTGAAAGTCAAGCAATAATTTTAAAATTTTTGTTTTCCTCTGGTTTTCTTAGAATTACTGATAAACATCTAACGGTAACAAATGTTGAACTCAAGATTTAGAAATTCGAAACTCGGAGCTTCAATTTGTTCTGTACAAATTGCCCTGCTACTATTTTTCGCCGAGTTATAGTGTGCGTGCGTGTGTGTGCGCGCGTGCGTGCGTGCGCGTGTGTGTGTGTGTGTGTGTGTGTGTGTGTGTGTGTGTGCACATATATTATAGCAGACTATACAGCACACAATCAAATATTACACAATGTACTATATAGAAATATATCAATACGAGCACAGACGCGCGCATATATTTATATGCGTGCGCATTACACAACGATAAAGATTATTCAGCGTGGCTCAAAGCTCGGGTTTCACTTCTCTTCAATTACTGCTACCTACTTGTGCAAATTCTCCGGCCTTAATTATCTCCATCATTTTCGAAAGAAAAACAAAATACAAGAATACATATTTTTCACCGCGATGCATGTGTTTCTTGGGCGTAAAAATCCAAAGCATTTCTGTAGAGACGATAGAGAGAGAGAGAGAGAGAGAGAGAGAGAGAGAGAGAGAGAGACTCGGCATGTCGAATCGTCCGACAATATTATTGATCCAGCGTGGCCCACTCTGTGTTAACTCGAGAAATCGAAACTACTTCCGGTTCGACGGCGCGTTGGTCTCTCGAAGACCAACTCGCGGTGGCGGTGGCGGTGGTGGTGGCGGCGGCGGCGGCGGCGGCCGAGTAACGACGCATCACCGCGCGAGGCTCGTCAATCCGTCATGCTAGTCGAATCTGCGCGGTTTCCCTTCCGGTTGTTCGAGCATACACACCGCCGTACGGCTCAACACGCCGTACATTCGGAGGCGAAGCAAGCGTTCCCGAAGCGTGAGAGAAAAAAAACAAGGAAGATCGCACTCGGTCTCACGTCGGTAAAATTCCGCAAAATCGAATTACCGCGATATTTGAGAAAAATATGGAATACGATCGTGAGAAAAGGAGGAACGAGATCAAGGCAAAGTTGAACGAATCCTTTTTTGTGCTAGGGAAGAACGCGAAAATTCATTGTTAGTGAATATGCGATACGCTGCAATACACCGTTTGGAAAGGACAATCTTCCTTCCCGTACGGCGATTTTTTGTTTTCTTTAGTTTTGTTTTTCTTTTTTTTTTCGTTTCATCAGGAGAGATAGGGGCTACAAGTAATAGCGGGGTAAGAAGTAACAAACGAGTTGCCGCCTACCCGAGCAGAAATTCCGCTAGCCTGTCCGAGTTACATGCTAGTAACTGGTTCTCGCCCGATCGATATCATAAGAAGTACCTAGTGGCTGCCTCACTGTGAGCTAGCAATATTGTAAATATTTTGTAGCCTAGCCCTGGTCTAGCCACTGCCTAAGCGATCGTTACTGCAGATGTCGCTGTATTACCATAAACGTGCCGCCGCCACCTATTGACTCGAACGTGATGAACTAGCCAACGCTAGTTACGAACGACAAAGTAAGGCTATGCGAAATACATGTGGTACCGTGTAAGGATCAGCTAACGGCAGGTTAGCTAACTTGAGGCACGGATATTGTTGCGAATGGAAAAAAAAATTCCCTTGGCTACCTCGCCATGAACTAGTCGATACTGTGTAATGGCGGCTATGGGTTCTTTGGCTAGTCGCTATCTAGCCGATTGTGGTTGTACCATGTCGCTGCGTTATGGTGAAAATTCCACCTAGTGTCTACGTCACACGTAGCCCGCCAACTCGAGTCATAGATAACGTTACGAATAGGAAACAAAATTCAGTTGGGTACATATCGCCATGAACTAGACAAAAGGCCGTAATGGCGGCTATGTGTTGCTTGCACAGTCGCTGTCCCGCCGCCGATTAGAGTTATAAACGTCGCTGCTTTATGATAAAAATTCCACGCAATGTCTACTACGTGGCTGCCTAGCCAACTCGAGTTACATATGGCGTTACGAATAGAAAATGAACTAGCCAAGACTCCGTAATGGCGGCAATATGTTCCTCGGCTAATCGCCGTCTCGCCGATCGTGGTTATAGATGTCGCTGCATCATATCGCTGATGAAAATTCCACGCAACCCCTACATCATCGTACCTGCCTAGCCAACCCGAGATAGAGATAGCATTACGAAGAAAAGAAAAAAGATAACGGCACGCGCTCGCGACCGCTATAATTTTTTCAATTCCTTACTGACGATACATTTACATCGTTATAACATTATAGCTTATATATAATGGGGAAACTATTAATTTGCCACTAGCCAAAATAAGTACACAAATTTAATTTGAGGTTATGTATTGTCACTACGCCTACTTCTTGTTAATCACCCAACTTTGTGTATTGCCACACATTTATCATAATTATCGAAATAGCATAATTAAGAAAGCAGGATTGGCTCATTGGACAACGTCGCATCCCCCAATTCAGAGTTTCGGGATCGAAAGCACCTCACACGCAAGCGTTATTAATATAATTCAAAATTAATATGTTTAATTTATTTACAGGAAAAATACCCAATTTGTTATTGGGACATCGTCAAGCTCATCGAAATACTGTGCACAGTGATGTAAACAACAATGTAATAGAAAAAATGCAATTTTTGTATCTAGCCGTAAGCTTATTTTTTATTCCCAGTAACTAGCTGAAGAAAAGTAGGTCATGGTTAGGTCGGATATATTATGCAGCCGTGAGATATTTCTTTCTATCTCGTGCGAGCATATAATTTTTAGTGTTCCGTCACTAGAGGACAAACAAAGGCTGTTAGAAACAAGGCTGGGTAGTCAATAGCTAAAACGGCTAGCTAATGGCGATTCGAAATATGACTTTACCAGCTTGTGGCTAGGCGGTGATGAGTTACGTTTTCCACTCGGGTTGTTACCTCGCTGTTATACTTGTAGGTCCTATCTCCCCCGCTTGGACTTTGTTTCGAGGACTCGTCAAATGCACAAGTTTTTAGCGCTTTCACAGCAATAAAAGTTTCGCCCACAGCTGTTTGTCTTTCGAAAAATTGGCTCATCTCCCCCCCCCCCCCCCCCATTGTTTGTTGTTTTTCTTTGTTCTATCGAATGCGTTGTACTCGCTGCTTAATTGTTATTTCCGTCTGTTTGGGTGTCCGTTCGCGTCTTGGCGAGAAGAGTCGAACGTTCGCAGCAGATCAACGTGCCTGTCGAGAAGCCAGAGCGATCGTACGAGTATGAGGCGAGACACGACAGCGGCAAGTGTGAATTACCTGGATACGATGCGTTTGAGTCTTCGTCGACGGATGAGCGGTGAAAATGGACCGGACGCAACGGTGCGCAAGGAGGCAGAATTTTCTATACCGGAAATGGAAGAGAAGATTGACTCATCGAGCGTGAATTTTTTGGCCTCAATCGGGCAGCCGATAAAATGCGACAGCGAGGAGAGGACGAAAGGATCGGCGAGGGCCGGTCAACCGGAGGCAAAGGTTGCCGGGGAAAAGGAGGCTGAGCCGCCGCCGCCGCCGCCGCCGCCGCCGCCACCGTCATCTCCGAGGAGAAACGGGGAAAATTTTCGTCGCATGAGACCGACCAGTTGGTCTCCACCGCCGGTAAAATCGAAAAACACGAGCAGAGATCGTGGCAGCAGTGAGCCTGGACCGTTCGAGACGAATAATCGTGGGATCGAGGATACCTCGAAGTTGACTGGCTCCGGTGAAAATAGTTATCCGGAAGTTAATTCGACCAAGACCTGGCGGAGCTCGTCCTTCGTCGAGAATTCCTCCTCCTCCTCCTCCTCCTCCTCCTCCTCCTCCTCCTCAAGGATCGAGATAACAAGTGGAAAGGGGCCGCCGCCGCCGCCGTCGCCGCCGCCGCCGAAAAGGAACGTGTGCAAAATCACGGTGAGTCCGAGAGCCTCGCCGCAGATTCATCGTCTGAGGATAAACGGCAACGAGACGTCATCGCGGCGGGATGTCGGGGGCGGGGGTCCTCGCGGAACATCGATCCTGATAAACGGGGATCAGAGCCCGCCGCAGATCGCGGAATCGACGAGGAGCCACAACGACAACAAAGTTACGATAAGCGTGGGTGGCGAAGACAGCGTTTGCAATCCGACCGTTATATCCGTAAATTCGGCTGGTGGCCCGAAGATCCGAACCTTCTCGGAGAATCGTACACTCGTGATACTCGATAATTATCGATCGAACATCGTTCTCGAGTCGGCGGCGGCAGCGGCGGAGGACGAAAAGTCCAAGATGTGCTGCCGCCGGTGGAAGCGGGAGGACGATTCGTCGGCGGTCTCGTCACCGGACGAGGCTCTCCTACCGGAGGTGGCCGACCGAGCGCTCCTCCTTCGCAATATGATAAATATTGAGGATCGCAAAGATGGGCTTAAATATTTGGGCCCAAGCGACGAAGAACGTGGGGTGTGCGGCGGCGGCGGCGGCGGCGGCGGCGGCGGCGGCGGCGGCGGCGGGAGCTTTCGGAAAAATGCCGATTCAAAGGCTCATCGTTACAGGGAGATTGACTCAGGGCGATGGTCCAGCCTCTCGAAGGAGTCCCTCATATCGAAACTTCTCGAGGATTCGCTGAGGAAAGCCCGGGAAAACGGAGAAATACTGGACGAGAGCAGCGGCGAGGCTATACTGAGAATACTGAAGCAGAGTTTGCTCATGAGCAAGGATTACGATAGTTCGGAATCGACGATAGAGCCCGAGGCCGCCGCCGCCGCCGCCGCCGCCGCCGCCGCCTCGTCCTACTCGAGATCGCCGAGCGTTCGTTCTGACACAGATTTCGTATCGACCAATATCTTCCTCGAGGAAAATCCTTACGAGATTATCAAGGAGCCGATTTACGAGGAGATTCCCGACGAGCCACCGCCGCTTCCTCTCTCAGCCCCTCCCCCACCGACCGACCATTGCATCAAGGACAGGCTGTACTTTACCGACGAATACGAACAAGCCTACTACAAAAAAGTCAATGCCGGACGACAATTCCTTCGTTCCTACATGTCCAACGATACATTCGAAAAATCCAACAACGGCTTCAATCTCGACGACACCAATAATCATCTCCAATCTTACATGTGCAAAAGTCCAGAGGAGTTTTTCAAAAACATCGCCAATAACGGCGACGCCAATAACGGCGACGCCAATTTGACGAGTAAATTCGAACTGCTAAATTTCCTCATCGATTCCAAAGATCGTTCAGTCACGATCGAAGAGGACCAAGACGATGACGAGGCGGAGGAGGAGGAGGAGGAGGAGGAGGACGAGGACGAGGACGACGAAGACACGGAAGGCGACATTGAGGCTCTTTACGAGCAGAAAGAAACGAGCATGGGTGATTTGAGCTCCAAGAGTTCACAGATCTCCAACGTGTCCGACAGCAGCAGCAGCGAAGAGTGCAATATTCTCTTGACCAGTTCACCCGAAATCCTCAAAGTACGTCTCCACCGATTAAATTGGTGATTTATTAAATGTATCGTTTGGGTTTGTTTGAGATACTCAATGTCGTAATGCGTGCAATCGTCGAAATATTTTCCACATTATTTCTCGCTCGGCAGACTCGTACAGTCGACATTGAACGAACTGACAGTGGTGTCGGATCGGAGAGTAGCCAAGCAAGCAGCAGCAGTCGAGGAATAACGAGACGTTGGCGAACGGGTAACAACGTCTCTTCGGGGCCGGCGAGTCTACTTTGCGAGATACCGCAGGTTATTTCCGGTGATACTAAACTCTGCGAGGACTGCGAGCAACGTTTGGAGCCTCTCATAACCGACAGGTAAAATCGTACGGTTTTCATTCGTTAACATCGCGATCGGTTACACCATTCCGCGTTTTTCGTTGGGTTCGTGTTTTAAGGCGTTACACCTGGCCGTGGCAGTGCACTTGCTTTCTGGCAAAACGTGTGCCCGTTTTCAAATGTTTTTTTATTCTTCCTTTCTCTTTACACTCAACGGTATGGTTTTAAGTATGTTTTACAATTCTTGTATTGAAAAATATTTATAAATGTGGTAGATACAATGCAATTTGTGCAGAGGGCTGTTTCGAAAAAGTTCCTTCGCGGTGTGAGCAGTGCTGTTCGGAAACGAATAATCGACAATTCAAAAATCAAACGCATTTGCCTTTTGCGTGAAATTATCCAGTGTTTCGACGAAGGATTTAACAAAATATTATTTTTTGATGAAAATAAATCGCCGCAGCTCCAAGTGAAAGTAGCAGTGGCAGTTTTCGGCGAAAAGAAACCAAAATCCTCCATTTTCGAATATCAAAGAAAAGCTATACATCGGAGAAAGAAAAATTGGTTTTTTCCAGCACTGCTTTTTTACATACACTACTTCAATTTGTAAGAGTTTTTATTTGTTTGAGACTTTTTATGGTTTTCCGGTAAAGCCCTACCGCTACTTAACAATGATTGATGGAGAGACTGGTATAGTGCCAGGTAGCAGCCCTCCAATCCAACCAGCCCAATAGTCCTATAAATTTTCAAATTGAACCGTTTTTTCGCGTGACGATTGATTGAAAGTTTTACCAAACAATTCAAGGAATAAGAATATTGTTCCTAAACATCTTCTTCGACAAAACTTTAAATTCGACTTTATTCACAACCTTGCACGACTGATTGCTTGTTGAATTTAATATAAAAATAAAATAAAAAATCTTCTGACGAAATTCAATTTTCTTTTGTTTAAATTTATGAAACATTTCAGGAAACAGTACTGACTCATTTTTAACACGATTCGGCCTTTGCGCATCATAATTTCACTCATCTTTAATTGCATTAATTGAAATTCGATAGCCCCATGCTGTATTCACTGGTCGATCTGGGAAAATTGTAAGCCACCAATTCTCGATATCTTCCGCCAAGGTTGTTAGGTCGAAAAAAAAGTCAAATAAAATAAAATAAAAGAAACAATCTTTCTCAGAACATATTTTTCTTTTAACAAAAAACCAATTAATCGCATTTTTCAAGACTAATCTTTTTTTTTTGTAATTTTTTAAAAAGTCTTTTTATCACGCCTAGGTTTGAAAGAAACTGTTTTTTTTTTTTTTCTAACTGTAATAAACTTCGCAGAAAGAGTCGATAATTAATCGCACCAGAGGGATTCTCCGTCAATTCAGCTACTTTTTTTCGACCATTTCAGATCTGCCCCAGAATTGGGGTTATATCGAAGTACTTCTAAAAGGCATTTTATGTGAATTTTTTCAGATTTTTAAATTCAACATTTTCAAAAATGCCGTTTTTTCAAATTCAAACTGAAAAAAAATGTCTGTACATAAAAGTTGTAGTTTTGTGTTAGCTTTCGAGCGGACGACTTGAAATAATTCTTACGTTCCGGTAATGCTGATTTTTTATACCAAAAAGGGGGAAATTATTTTTTTATTGAAAAACGGCCGTGTATGTGGCTGACAAGATTACGGAGTCTTCCCGTATGTCTGACGATATTGCAAAAAAATCGCCATATCGGCACGGATCGCGAGGTTGTAGGCTAACAAAAATGAAACCACGAAAATTAATTTTTTTATACCGGAACCTCGCTACGTGCCACTGTGGCGATTTTTTTGAGATATCGTCAAACATACTGGAAGACTCTGTAATATTTTCAGCCAAAAAAAAATAATTTTTCCCTTTTTTGGTAAAAAATAAGCGTTACCGGAACGTAAAAATTACTTCAAGTCGTCCGCTCGAAAGCTAACACAAAACTACAACTTTCATGTAGAGACATTTTTTTCACTTACTTCTAGTTTACGAGATATCATTCATTTGAAAAAAAAAAAAAAAAAGAAACGGCATTTTCTAAAATGTTGAATAGAAAAATCGGAAAAAATTCACATAGAATGCCTTTTAGTAGTACTTCGATATAATCAATTATCTGGTTATATCGAAGGGCAGATCTGAGATGGCCGAAAAAAAGTGGCTGAATTGACGGAGAATCCCTCATAAATACTCTCCGATTGAATAGTGAATACAGATTGGGGGTATCAACTTTTGATTAATGCAATCAAAGATGCGTGAGATTATGGTGCGCAAAGGCTTAAACGTATAAAAAAATGAGTCAGTACTGTTTCCTAAAATGTTTTAAAATTTGAAGAAAAAATAATCAAATATTTTCTTTTGAATTGTTTTTCTCAAATGTAACAAGCAACTAGTGCAAAGTTGTGAAAAAAGTCAAAGAAAAATGGCTTTTTCATTTTGATGACGATTATACGGTGTTCAAGAACAATACATTTGTTCCTTCAATTGTTTTATAAAACTTTGATCAATCGGTCCGGAAAAACGGTTTGATGGATCAATTTGAAAATGTACAGGGCTATTGGAGGGAGAGGGGGGGGGGGGGGGGGGTACACGAAGCTGAGAAAAAATCTGCCAACACTAGACTATTTCCATCGATCTTTGTTAAGTAGTTGTAGATTCGCCGAAAAACCATAAAAAGTCATTTTTTGTACCTTTTTTTGCAATTTAACGTTAAGGGGTGAAAAAAAAATTCAAAAATCAACGAAAGAATCTGGTAGAAAATTCATTCAAGTTTTTAAAGCAGCCCTTTAATTCCCTGTGCGATCATTGGTTGCCGACAAAGGATCTTTTGTCATTCAAAGTCGGTTATCTCAGGAAAAAATTGACGTAGAGAGACCAAAGAGCATCACATTGAAGCTGGAAAAAAGCTAATTGACCTATGCATCGATTGAACTGAGAAAAATTTACCGAGTCCGTGGACGCTTGAAAAAATACAGCGCTTGAAAAAAGACTTAAAAAATTGCCGAAATTTTCCGTTCCTTGAATTTTTGTAGTAACACTGTAAAAAATTTCTGTATGAAAATTAATACACAAGTATAGGAAGTTTTTATGCGGATACCGCTTATGAAATTTCAGATACGACTTTGAAAATCCAAAACAGGTTATTTGAAAAATGAAAGTGTAGCTCCGTAATATTAATATACTTGTGCGTTTGAAAAATAATGCACGTGTAAAGAAATAATCACATCCAAGTATATTGAAATCAAGAACCATTTGGTGATATCAATATACGAGTGTATATTAAATTCAAGAACCATTTGCTAATATCAACATACGGATGTGTATTAAAATTACTGATCCTAAGTATTAAGTTTATTTCAGAAATTGATAATTAAGCCCACTGAAAATGTGACTCGTATTTATCCTCCTCGACGGGAGCTAAAGATTAAAAACAGGTGATTTTTGTGAAATTTCTTTCTTCAACACCTGGCGGCGTAAAAAGGGAAAAATAATTTCCTTCCGGAAAAGGCGAGTTCGAGAACTGCGACTCTGGCGTGGATATGGAGAGGTAACGAATTTGTGACACTCTCCGACGCGCGCACGAGTTGCAAACGCGTCTGTTTTTCCCAGGACGATCGTAGCCGGTGGTCGGGTTATATGCCCGACCGAAGCTGCGAGTGGCTATGGGAAAGTGCGGAACAAGGCGCCGTCCCTCGGACGCTACGCGAGCTACGCGCGACCATCGGTCGTCGCGAGCGGCCGAAGTGGGTTGAGCGCGTTTTGTATTTGCAATACTCTGTTTTTTATATTTGAATTAATATACAACTGTTGTAATCTTTAATTTAAGGCACGGGTTAATGCAATACATTTTCCACAAATTTACAAACTTGTCTTTGAAATTCCATGTTCCATCTATTAAATTCTATATCCACGTTAGAATTTCATGTGACTATTTTAAATTTACGATACAAGTATTTCAAATTTAATTTCATCTACTGAGTTCGTAAAATTCAATTCTTTTGTATCTTAAATGTATTGTAAATTTCATATCTTTTTTTACAGTGAATGTATGCAATAGAAGTTTGTGAAACTTGAAGTTGATCTCGGTGGAGCGACTTTTAAGATACGTGGTCACCGATTTTCTGCGAGTTTGTTTGTGAAAAAGGCGTTTAAAGTTCGCCGGTTCGGGGCAGATACCTATAAACGCCAATAACTCACAAGTCCCTCAAATTTTCGGAGAATATCTTTTAAATGTTAGGTATATCTTGAGAACCCGTTGAAAATTTAAAAAATCGATATTTACAAAAATTTCAATTAGGTGTGAGCTCTCGAAAGCTCGCGGGAAAACAAAGCCAGTTCCGATGTTCCGTCTGGAATGAAAGTTGCGATGAGCCGTTGAGGGCGAGTTGATGTCTTGTTTTTCTTTATATGGGCATCGAGCATCCCCCTCGAAATCGTGAATCTTTTCTGGGAAACACTTTTTTTGTGCAATTGCGACTTTTTTGGGAGGTGCGTTCAAAATAGATCTGTCGTATCGTCTAGTTTAGAAAGTTTGATAAATTACCCAATATGTACGTGCGCGGGCGTAAAACTGCATGTATAAGGATGTCTTCGCGATAGAGGGCAAAGCAGAAAAGTGAACGTTTAACCGAGCAGCAATATCTGTGACGATTTATTAGTGTCACCTGTATACGGACTTTCGTGTATCCACATTTCAAGCTCTGAAAAAAAAAACGAGAGAAAAAAAAGTATGTCCGCCCAAGTAAAGCGAGGCACAATCTTTGCTAGCATACGTTGGCTGATACGGAATGCATGCTCCTTTAATATCCCCTCGTTTATTATCAGCGATTTCCCCATTCCGACTGTCTCGTTTTCTCGTAGTTATTGTTGTTTTTTGTTTTGTTTTCTCGCCATCAATGAATCCGTAATTTTCTTGCCTCCGAAAGAAAGTGCCGTTCGACAATTATAATCGCCGATGAAAAAATCAAGGAGAAAGGTTTTTTTTTTCTCACAATTTGTATAGTTGAATATTGAGCTCGTGTGACGTTCGGAATTGCATAAACTTGTTTGTAATATGGTGTTGAATTTCTTGTTTTCGCGTATATAATTCATTTTCAATTCGATCTGAGAATACAATTTTTTTAACAAGGTTCTTTCGACTTTAGATGACATTTGTCTCTATTTGATCAATACCACACACACACACACGCATACGTATACGCGAGTGTGTGATCGGCAGTAGTGTGGGCTAAGAGTGTGAAAGGGATGGGACGGCGAATGTCTCTAAGGGCGTGCAAAGTAACATTGAACAAAGTACTATATACTACGGATGGGCAACAATTATTAGCAGTATAAATTCAAATTCTGACCCATGAGACTTGGGAGAAAACCTCCAAAGGTTTGCATAGCTCGAGCTGGGGGTGATATCGAGTGACCGCTCGATGTTCGTGTAGGGGTGGTGGTGCTTCGGGGATTTCAAGGTAACCTGTCAATGTTTTCAAATGGGACCACTATCTTTTTTGTGCTTTTCATCCAGGGACTAAAATCGATGATCGATGATCAAGATTTGGTAAAAAAAAAGGATAAAAAAAATTTCAACGTTTTTAGGCTAAAATCGATTGATCAACAACTTAACTCAACAAGCACCTGTACTCTTATGAAAGATGTGCCTCAAAAAGTGATAGCCTCCACTTTCAATGTACGCTTACAATACGGATTCGCATTGATTGTATTGTCTTGCAAATTACAAACTTCTCACTGCTTTCCAAAACGGATTGATTGAGATTCTTGGGTTGCGAACAGTGTAAACATAGCCGTACGACTTACGTGGATGTTGCCGAAACCGCAATTGGAGTATCTTCGTTAATTCAGACTGACACGACTAATAAGACACAATACAGTCAGTGCGAATCGTTAAGAGCGGTGGTGATCGCTTTCAGCAGTACCTTTTGTAGGAGTAAGTGTTTGCACGGGTTTTTAAATCGATTTTATAGGCTACGGACGCTGATATTCCTATTTTATCAATCTTTACGCTTGAACTCGACCGATCATCTTGAAATTCGGTGCGGCAACGTATTTTTGGTTCCTCGATGAAATACTTAAATAAAAATAGCGTTCGCGAAAGCGCCTCGTTGTGGATGTACCTCGTAGCCGCCACTCGACGACCCCCCCCCCCCCCCCCCAGACTTGGGAGAAATAGACGGATGATAAAATATTTCCACTGCTAATGCGATTATTGTTCCAGCCCGTACATAAACGTTTAATATTTTCGGTTGATTTTCAAAGGTGCTCTTTTTTTTTTTTTTGTTCAATTTCTTTCAATTCCTTTCAATTCCAGATTGCTTCCAACTTGCTTGAGCAAATGATCGAGCAATAAATAGGTAATTGATTTTCATTGAAGATTGATAAGATGACGAACCGTGGCCGATTTCTCGTTATTTAAACGCGGAAGATTTCGCGCTTCGATCGCTAAATTTCTCGACCGCATTTGAAAGTCTTGTCATCCGTTTTTTTTTTTATCTCCTTCTTCCTCCTTCTACGAAACGTAGAAGGAGAAACACCGCGCGCGCCGTCGGTATCGCACGAACTTGTTCGAGAATGACAGTCGATAGAGTTAGGGTTTGTTTTCTCTCTCCCTCCCTCTCCCTCTCTCGCGCGGCAAACCGAGGGGGAGGTGTCTTAAGGGGATTTGCTCGAACGGACGGTAGGAAAGCGGCTCGCGCGTGTTCCGGCTCGTTAATTCGGCTCGAGTTGGTGGCCAAAAGAAAACGAACGTCTCGTGATCGATAACGCTCGTTTCGCGGGAGTACTTTCGCTCCTTCCAACTGTGGAGCGCAATCACGCGGAATCGATATTGTCGGAGAAAGTTTGGGTTTGGCACCGCGTCCCGAATGTAAAGCGTATTTTCGATCGTATTCGCACATCCGACATAATCTCGCAATTCTCGAGATATCGATGCGATAATCGAAGATTCGACGGCCTCTTGCCGTTCTCGGCTTGGAGCAAATGCGAAGAAGAAAATTTGCCATCGAGAATCGCGGGTGGAATCGATGTGTCGCGATGAGAAAAAATGATTCGTTCGAATCCATCGACGAATGCGCGCGGCACGACGTGGCACGATGTTTGACGCGGTGTTTGGGTTTCCGATCGATTTTCTTCGTGCACTTGTAATACCGAAATACCGATTGGACTCGATTAACTTGGAAGAAATCATTTTTTCGTAGTTGGATAGAAAGAAGAAAATGTGAGTCGCGTGTTGTGCGAGTTTGATTTTCGTCGGGAATGCTCTCTCGTGTTATTATTTAATCTCAATCGCGAATGAGTGAGAAACGGAAAAAGAGAGTTACAATTAGTCATCGAGATAAGCGACATATCGAGGCGAAAGTGCCTATCTTCGATCGACTGCAGGGGGGGGTGGGGGTGGGGGGGTGCAATGGCGGGGATGAATTAATTTTCCGCTACACACGAGTTGTCGTCGTCGAGTTGTCTCCCGCGAGAGTTCGGCCCGTGGGGCATGTTTGAGAAAAAAAAGAGAAAAAAAAAGTTTGATTTTGGATTTGCAGCGGGGTCGTTTACGCACCATTCGTTTGTCGAAAGTGTTCGAAAAAGCGAGCCGAACGAAAAGAGATAATAACGGAGATCGTGGAGACCGAGCAGAAGTACGGTAGGGATTTGCACATTATACTCGAGGAGTTTCATCGTCCGATGTTGCGAGCTGGTCTCTTGACGCAGGAACAACTCTCGGCTATATTTCTCAATGTCGAGGAACTTGTCGAACACAATCTCGCGCTCGCCGAGAAACTCAAGGACGCCGTGGCATTTAGTCAGGTGAGAAAAAAGCACCCCTCAAATTTCACCTATCTAACAATAAGTAATAGTTGTGTGCTAATAATAGTAATATTAATCATAGAAAGAGGCTGGATAGCGTTGCTTCGCATTCTTCGTCGCAGACAACAGTGACGAACCTCTTGAACGCGCCCTCCTCCCGAGGACACGATTCTTTCGCGCCTTAATCTCATTCTTTTGCACGCTTTCTTAACTCTAGCACGTATACCGATATAATTCCTTTCTTTTATTCGAATTGAAACAGCGTACACGCGAAATTCAGTAAGCTGCTCACGAAAAATGTCTCGAAATTTTTGCCACAAAAGCTCGAGCGAAATATCCGAATCGAAAAATCGCGCTCGGGGAGAGAGGGCATTGGCCGTGCGCGCCTTCGTAATTCCCTACTGGCGAAGAGAATCAAAGAGTCAGGCTACCGCGACGCGACTCGATCAAAATCAGAGTTGTTTGAAACAAACGAAAAATCATTTTCAAGGCGAATAAGTAAGATTATCGATAAGTCGTTTGGACATTTTTATATGTACGCGCTCGTTAACGAACTTTGGTGTATCGCGAAATTTCATTTCAAAATATTGAAAATTAAACAAGTTATAAGCAATATTGCTGAGGACCTTTGAACTTTACTCAATGGTGTACTCGAGTTTGTTCACCCGGATGATCTTAAATGAGAAAAAAAAAAGAAAAAAACTTTTTTATCTTTATCGATAGGTAATATTGGCTAGGACCGAGCTTATTTTCGTCATCGCGTTTCAATCGTCGGGAAAAAAATTGAATTTTTCTCGTTCGTTTGTTCGAGAAAAAAAATAACCGTCGTTATTGTAAATAGTTGAGGAAAACACCAACAAAAAATGTTGAGAAAAAACACGTCGTTCAAGGCTGATGTACGGTCAAATGTTAAGTCAGTCATCCCCACGGCCATCCAGTCAGCCAGGGGAAAAAAAAAAAGAAGGCTTCGAGAAAAAAACGCGTTCAAAGCTTTACGAGCGGTTGTATCGTTGTAATCGCAAGTTTACGTTAAATCTGCGATTTCTGCTGCACCACACATGTCGAATCTTCCTCATTGATTTGAGTTGGCTGTAGCGACAAACGGGCTTGATTCATCATTTTCACGGTAGCCTGACCTCTTGATATACTCATTGAATATCAATAGAATCAAATGGAATAGGAGAAATTGACATAGCTGAGAATATGTATTTTTTGTTTGTTTCACCGTTAAGATAAGAAAATATGCACAATTGTGAAATAGTTTTGCCGAACGATGTGAATATTATAGAGATGCTAGGACGTCGATAAAATCCGGATCTCATCGATTATTATTTGTCGATTTGTATGCGGAATGTGGGTTTGATCCACTCTCACCGCTGCAGCTTTTATAACACTCTTAATAATGCATGCGTTCTTATGGGACTCTTGGATGCAATCGAACAAAAAAAAACAGATATCGCGAACAAATGTGTCGGGTTGTTTCTTTTTTTTTTTTTTCTTTTTTCAATTTACCGGCAGATTATATGAAAAACGATACTTTTTGGAAAAATGCACACATAATTGCAGGGGCTAATCGTTGTAACGTATTGGAGTAGGTGGCTTGTTTCACCGCTCGGCTCTCCCATAAATCATTACCAAACTTTATTCGTAGGGTCAAACGAGCAGGCCGAAAAATCCACCAAAATTACATTAGATGTATTCGTCCTTTGCATTTAATGACAAAAGCATGTGGAAAATAATACAATTGGCATATGTATGTAAAAAATAATAAAAAAAAATAAAAAAAAAATAAAAAAGGTTTCGGGCGACGAGGACCTCGTGGCGATGGACGTCGGCAAGATATTTCTCGAATCCGAGAGGATGCTACACGCCTTCGAGAGTTACTGCACGAGACAGGGCGGAGCGAGTCTCTTGCTCCAGAATCTCGAAAAGGAGAAAGAACTGTTGCGAATATTCTTGAAGGTGTCGCAAATGGAGAACACGGTACTCAGACGAATGAATTTGAATTCGTTTCTGATGGTGCCGGTTCAGAGGGTCACCAAGTATCCGTTGCTCTTGGCCCGCCTCCTCAAAGCTACACCAGCCTGCGGCTCCATCAGAATCGACGTTCACGAAGCGAGAAAGAGACTCGAGCAGGCTCGAGCCAACATCGAATTGCATCTCGAACACATGAATGCCGTGAGTATTCACCTATTCTCAACAGCTCAGTCTTAAAGGGAATAAAACAATAGATCGATTTCGCGAGGCAACGCAGCAGCAGCAGCAGCAGCAGCAGCAGCACGTGGCCACAAAAGATGTTCGGCCCCGCTTCGGCTGCTGCTGCTGCTGGGCATCGATTTACATTATATTTTCGAGGATACTTTCGCCCATACTTGGAGAGAAGCTTTTTATACTCTATACGTGTATAAAATCATTTTAATATTGTTCCACAGGACGATAGTTATTTTTTCAACGTTTCCAACCTACCGTTGAAATTTGTGTGCTACCCTTAAACAGAGACACAAGCAGGCGTTTCAAGTCGAAACGCCGAATTTTCCCGCGGATTTTAAACGAAAAGTCATTGAAGAAAAACCGATCCGCGGTCGATAAAAGTTTTCCTCAGCTATTTATTTCGACTCGCGACGATGCTTCCAAAGATGCTCCAAACTTTTCCAATTCTCTTTTCAACTGTGTGTGTGTGCGTGCGTGCGTGCGTGCGTGCGTGCGTGCGTGCGTGCGTGCGTGCGCGCGCGCGCGTGTGTGCCGCCCTTGATGAAAAACGATCATCCAAAGGCATCTTATGCACGCAATTTCCGTCGATTTTTTTTGGTATGTACATTTGCACAAGCCGTAAAAATAAATCGTCACGCGTATCTTCGGTCAATTTTCTTCGACACAATATTCATTTCGCGGTCTCTCATCGCGGCATAACGAAGAAGCGAAAATTGTGCAACGAGGAAAAATATGCAAAATTATTAGACGTGTTGAGTAAATGGTTTTTCATAGTAGTCCCCGCGCGGCGTCGAAGCCCGCGCGTGTTCACGGAAAACAAAACAGACATATTTATGTGATTGCACAATTCCGTCTGAAGGGCGAGAACATTTTTTAAAAGAAAAGCACTTTTTAACACGGGACTAGCGAAACTTTTTAACTCAATGTTTTCCTCGCCGATAAATCTTACATTTTACATTATTGGATAATCAAGTTTTTCACTTTTCGACGTTGACAACACGCGCTGCTGCGATAATTATAATATGCGGTAAAAATTCAAAGGCGATCGGAACCTCGGTTAGTGAGTTTCAACTATCGCGATGTCAAAGAAGTCAAAAAAAAGCCCGTGACACGTGCAACGTCAACATTACGATAAAAACACGATAGAGGGACAGCGCTTGTCTGCCTACGTTGAAAAAAATAAAACTTTAGACGCTTAAATTGCTGTTACTTCGACGTTTGGTTGAAACTTTAAATTCCGAAATGTCTCGGATGTTCTCAAAAGTTAAGGCCAAAATCATACCGAGAAACAAAAACCCCGGTGAATTTTTCTACATCTAGACAAACAGAATCGGATATCTCGGCTAAAAAAATCGCACACCAATTTACGAAACGGCCTTTTCAAGAGGATAAAACCAGCTCCATACTTGCCCCTTTTTTTTCTTTCATTTTTGCGTTTTTTTCTCGACGGTACGTAATTTAAAAAATACCGGTTTTTCACGATTTTTCCACTTTGCAGAATCGCATGTTGGACTTGGAAAAAATAGTAATATCGCCATTTAGTGATAAGATCTTTGAAAAGAAAACCGTTGGCTTTGTTTCGTAAAGAAAAAAATTGCGATTTTCTTCGCAGAGGAATGTCGTTTTTTTTTCGTTGTTTCTTCTTGGAAACGTACCGAGTACGAAAAAATCGGTAAAATAAACAAGCAAAATGAAGCTGGTTTTATCTCCCACGAGGCGCCGCCGCCGCCGCCGCCGCCGCCGTACGGTAATTGGACGATTGTTTTTTCGCCGAGCTATTCGATTTTTCGTCCGGTTAAATAAATTACAGGGTGCTTCGTACTTTTGTCCGAGGTTGTATAAGGCCTTAAGGGGTCGAAAAGTATCAAGTTCGGGCTTTGCAATTTTTGTCGTATATATCCTGGGATTTTTCTTCATCTCAGGGACACACACACACACACACACACACACACACACACAGCCGACAATAAATTAATGAACAATTTCGTGTCCAAGTTACGCGATCGTTTATTCTCAAACATGTGGGGGTGGTATGCACGCACAAAGGAAGTAGCCGGCTCAGCCGGGGAGTATTATTTTTCACGTTGGACAATCGAAGGGGGCCGCCGCCGCTATATGAAGGACAAGAGTGCGAGTCTAGAATCCAAAGAAAGAATAACAACGCTAGCGAATGACATCGAGTGATTAATTTATAAACAGGAAGCCAAAGATGTGACGTCGACAAAGCTATGGAGGCGAATTTCCATAATACAGAACAGCAGGCGGTCGAACGGTGAACAGGACATGGTGAACATGAAATTGAGAAAGGTGAGTAGTGTCGCGACGAGACGCAACGACGTTTTCTTCTCTGTGGGCAAAAGCAGCCATTTCGCGAAAAAATTAAGAGCCATGTTCGCGGGCTCATTAATTTGGCTTCTCGTGATTCAGATGGCGGTCCAAGTTTTGGAGTGGGCTCACGAAGAAGCGAGGTTCGTCCTCGAAGGACGTCTCCTTGTGGCTCAACCGACCGACAATAATTGGAGACGCGGTAGAACCGTAAAACTCGCTCCTGTCACGGCCATGCTCGTTACCAACGGAAAGGTATGAAAACTTGATTTGCCCGCACCGTCAGTAACGAGACTCGATTAACGGGGGTTAATTTCCTTCTCAATGAGATACTACACAAATCAAGTCTGCCAACAAAGTCCTCCTCTTTATTTCCAATAGCCAAGCACCGAATTTTTCGACTCGAACAACGACGACGACGACGACGACGACGACGACGACGACGACGACGACGACGACGACGACGACGCGGACGGGGACGACGGGGGGGACGACGAAGAGGACGACGAGAACAACAACGGCTCCCTCTTCCCGAGGCAAATCGGCATAAAGGAAGCCACGCTTCTTCTGGTTAAAGAAAAAATCGGTCGCTACTCCCTGCTGCGCGTGAGTTATTTCCCAATAATAATCCGTGTACACTTTGCTAGCGTTGCACTTTGCCACGTGAATTACGAAAAATCACCAACAACGTATCTCAGAGTCTGCTTCTGGGGGGATTTCGAGATATCGCCCTTAATCCCCGGGGATCTGACGTAAAAATAAATCTCGAGAAACCCTTCCTCATTTTCATAATGTTACGCGCGACGTGTTACAACGTCCAAAAGGACAAACAACCTTTTGTATTTTGTTCGCGGCCTTTTTGCAAACAAACGAGAACCGAAGGCAATATTTTTTAAATCGCAAAGTCGCCCAGTAGTCCCCTTTCGTGCGAATCCCCGCCAGCAGCCCCTTTGAGATTTGTAAGAAAAATTGAAAATGTTCGCAGGAGCCGTTGTACTTGGACAAGTGCATTGTATGCTGCGAGACGGATCTCGAGGATTACTTTGAAATTCAAGAGCTTTCCTCCAAAGAAACGTTCATCTTTAAAGTAATATTTTCAGCAATTTGCATCCAATTTTCCAATCCAGAGAGTCTCTGTGTGTGTGTGTGTGTGTGTGTTTTTTTTCTCCTTCTTTCTTTTTTCTTTAGCAAGCATTTTTGATAGTTTCGTGTACAATATTTGCCGTTTTCTCTTTCAGGCCGAGGATGGGGCCCGAACGAAGAGATGGTGTAGAACCCTTCAGGCGCATGCACAGTCCCTTGGGGCTTGGCGACGACGCCGCGGTGCACTTCCAAACATAATGATATGCGGAGTAGCGAGAAGTTGAAACAATTATCGCCCACCATCGCGTACCAAGTTTATCACGAACAAAATGACCCGAGAGCGCGTGAGAGTGGCACTCGTCACAGGCTCATTATGCCGTCGAATTCGATGTGCTCCTAACCAAATAACACTTTACCGAAAGGAAGCGAAAAACCCAAACAAACCTAAAATTATCGAAATCGAGCCGAGAAAATGGCGCTTTTTCTCGCATCGTAGACTCTTGTTCCTCGAAGTACTACTTGCTACTCGAAGTACGTAAACACGTAAAGAAAAAGTCGAAAGAGGAGGAGTTGGCGACTGCCACGCGTTCGAAAAACCCGCGCCGTTTGTCGTACGTGACTGTAAAAAAGATGAAAGCAACGAAAAACAGGAATAAGCAGACGCCTCGCGTCGCATCGACTAATCACACATATGAGAGAGTGAAACATTCCACGCCGGCTTTGAATTTTCAGGGCTGTTTTTTTTTCCCCGACTATACGGTTACGCGCACCCGAGATATTCGTCCGCACATAATATATTTTATTTAGTAACTACTATTTAAAACCATGAACTCTCTCTCTCTCTCTTTTCCCTGCCTCGAAAGAAATGAGTAGCTGTGATATCGACTGGTATATTGGGTTTAAAATTTCTCTCCCTCTCCCTCCCTTCTTGCGATTGATGAAGCAAGTGGCAAGCTCAATGGCGTCCGATGGTAGCGGGTTAAAAGAAGCCTAGGGGCAGAGTTCGTTGATTCGAATTATGCTGCTTTTCATCTGGAAAAGTCAAAACCGCGTGACACTAAATAGGAAGAGAACAAAAATTGTCACGAGTCATTCGCTCGTTCCCTCGTCCATTTTTTTCTACTCTTTCGGAAGAATGACGTTGAGAAATTTGCATGTTTGGAATGCGACGATTTTTCGTCTTATCGAAAGCCTTTTTTTTTTTTGCAAATAGAGGTCGTAAATCTCTAATAAGAATAGCCTTGTTCAGCCTTTTACAACTTTGATAGGCCAAAATAAAATGGTCGAAATGAAAAGATATAATTTTCCTTGCATTCGATCGATGCAAACTTCAACGTCGTTCGGGGGGGGGGGGGGGGGGTTGGGCCTTGAAGCAAGACAGAAAGGGAAGAAAAATCATTTTTCGTTTTCCAACCGGGGGAAACTTTCATTGACAATATATATTCTATTGTTTCTCATCTCGTCGATTGCCCGACAATAGCCTACAGGTTGAGTCAAAGCTGGACCGTGTAATGTATATTGTACTATATTGTCTATCGTTTTTATGCTCAATTAAGCCACTGTAAATATTGAACGCAAGCGCTCACTTGAATCAACCGCTCGGACAGAAAAGCAGCAGCGCGCGTATTCCTGCGACGAAATAAAATCCGAGACGACCCCCGTAAACATCTGTATACACACGAGGACAAACGCGCGAGTTTTCCATTATTTTAGCTCGTATTTGCATTACTTTCCTTTCGTAATCACGTTTAATATAGCGATTCAACAGTAGTTGCTCGACTAATTTGTCCGTCGGATGAATATTCAAACGTTTGCCGTTTCCTCCTAATCGCTCTCAGGTTCGTCGTCTTCCTCCGCATAATCGTCGATCTCAGCTACCTGCACGTGGCGAAGATACTTTTGGCCGAGGATTTTCGTCGAGGCCCGATAATTGTAGTCGCCAATATCCGGATGTTTCTCGAGTAGATACTTATAGGCCGTGCACAAACGATGAATATCCTCGACTTCTAGCTCGTACGGACGCGAGTGGGGATCGAGATCCGAAAGTTTGAACATCATCGTCGATAATTCTTCACGACATTCCAGCGGAAAGAGAGTTCTGCAATAACATCGTAAACCGAAGACACTGTAAAACCGAGCTACCCTCGTTGCAGTTTTTCTAAAGACATTGCTGGGTTGCTGTCGAGTATTGCGAGGCTGTCGATATTTCATTTCCTTCCAACGGCACTCTCAAGGCACTATTCTAGTCTAGAATAAAGAAGAAGAAAAAATCGATTTTTTGTTTGCGTTTTCTTCAAACATACACTTATTCAAGAATGAATGTCCTCAAAATGAAATTTCCAACTTTCCAATATTTACGCCAAAAAATGAATACCAGCATAGGGTTGAGCCCGATCGGGGAGCTACGAACTTCGGAAGCTTCGGAAGGAAGCTAGGTTGTGCAATTTTCTTTTTTTTTTTTTTCCAACTTGTTGAAACATGAATAAACAGACTGTAAAAACATGCGTCGTAAAAATATTTATTGTTTTTTCTTCTTCTTCTTCTTCTTCTTACTGAAGTTCTCTGGGTCGAACGGAAATAAGTATGGTTAAAGCGAATGGGCCTAGGAAGGAGGAGGGGATGATACGAAGAAGAAGCGTAGCGAGGCCCTTCGGGCCAGGAACAAAGGAACAGACGAAAAAGTTGCAGCCGAGGCTTTCTAGGAAAGGAGATAAGGTTTGCTAGCGATATGAAGTGTCGCGAATATTGGGACGAGACTGGGTTTGGGGAATAGAAGTGATGTGGGCTCGTGACATTATCAAACCCGAAAAAAAACACCTGAAATGGAAACGAAATAGACTAGAATACTGCCTCAAACGAATTTAAGAAACGATACCGATTGTCTTGAAACTTCACACAGTTGCACGGGTCCATTAGGGCCGTACACTGTACAGGCAGTCGCAAGTTGCGATACTCGACCGTTTCCCGGGAAAGCAGAGGAAGAAGCTTGCAATTGTATCAAGAATAACAATTACAACAACGTCACAGGTGGGAAAATGTTTGACAAAAAACCATCATGTTCGCAAGTCGAAAGAAATACGTTTGCATAGCCGTATTTCGGTTATTCGATTTTAATATTTCAACCGTTTTCTCGCACCCAGTAACGATAGAATAATCCTATTTCATTGAAAATCGTTGGGCGCATTGTCGAATTGAATTGACAAAGCAACAAACACGCAACAATTGCTCATACCATAGTATACAATAATCTTTATCACATTATTAATAATGATGATAATCATCATCATGATTATTGTACAGTTTTTCGTATCGTCGAAAAAATTCATGAATAGTCTTTATGCCGAATGCGATTGATTTGTGTACTAATTCTGAAATTGGATCATTCGATAATTCAGATATTGTTAGAGTGACCCCCGGAAGTACTGCGACATAAATTTTCCATAAAAATGAATCGGATAACAATTTTCATGATATTTATACGATTGAAACTGCTACAATTGATTAGAATGACTTTGACGCTTCGATACTCCGACGAACGTCCAACTTTTAGTGACGAGTAGCCGCGCACCAAGGAGGACGACCCAGAACAATCAACGCGGATCTGTTCGATATATATCGACGATGTTCATTATTCGAGCAACGGGGAGTCACTTTCTAACGTAAAGAAGAGCATGTGGCCGATAATGAACTCCACGAGGAACTCCACGAGGATGACGAAAACTACGTTTTCGTCATCCTGGTACAATACAACGCAAAAACTATCCGATCGATCATTTTGAAATTAGGCAGACTTTTAGACAGCATAGTATAAAAAGTGAACCTAAAGTTGCTTGAAAATTGTTTTCTAAAAACGATTTTTTTTTTATCAACAACTACTATAGTAAAAATTTCATGGAAAATAGAACTTTTTGTCCAAACTTGTACGAATTTTGGCGAATTGTATGTGTGCGCGCGCGGATCTTAGAAGTCTCAAGTTTATCGAATCTAATGTTTCGAATCGATGCAGAATACGCTAGATTGTACGCCATGGAACAACTCAGACGGCATCCGGCTCTTGAGCAAGTATTGTGAGGGCATTAGTAAAAATTGAGAAAAACAAAAAAAAAAGAAAAAGAAAACTATTCGTGAATACAAAAGATGTAATACTGTGCAAATAAAATTGTTATTATGTCGAATGAAACTAGTTCCGTTGTACAAAAGAAATCTTGAAAAATCACTCATGTTTGGCTGCCAAAGAGGATCTCCTCCCCCCTGTCCCAATGATCGTCCAATAGTTGAAACGACGTGTTGAAACAATGAAAAAATCGTTGAAACAATTTGTAATTCGTTCGATCGCCGTCGGATCGACCAGCCGATTGGTTAGTCAGCGTCCGAGCGTCGCGAAGAAGCAAAGATATTTCAAAATGAAATAATCGAAAAGTGTGCAGAAAAAAGTCGATAATATGGAATAAAGGAGACTCACGCGACGCCTTTGATGGAATATTTTCGGCGGAAGCTGAAGACGTGTCGGGTGACTTTCTCGAAGAGTTTGAAGTCGTGGTCGGTTCGCGGCACGATGAGCGGTACAAAGGAAACGACGCCCACGTCGACGTCGGGTTTCGGCACGAAAGCGTTGCCGGGTATCAAGAAGCGTAATCTCGGGGTGGTCCAGGCTTGAGCCATTACCGACAATCGGCACCTCTGCCTGTGCGAGACCGGTGCTACTAGTCGTTCGGCGACTTCTTTTTGAAAAGTGAGTAACATTCGCGTTCTGCCGAACGACCAAGGACCGTCGCGTTTAGAGATTGCCTCGAGCCACTTGACGATCAAGTGGGTCGATACGCTGAACGGCAAGTTTCCAATAATCGTAACGTTCGGACATCTCTCCTCCCAATCTCTCTGCACCGCCGGGTCAATCATCGAAGCGATATTCGTTCGTAGCACGTCGTCATAGACGATATCGATTCTGCCGCCAATCCCGGCGAAGGCCTCGCCGAGCATTTCCAACGTAGGACCGAATCTTTTGTCCTTCTCTATGACTACGAGGCTCTTGGGCATCCTGTGCAAGATGGAACGAGTCAGACCGCCCGGACCGGGTCCAACCTCGATAACCTGAGCGCCCTTGAGGCGACCCGCCTGCTTGACGATTCTGTCCATCAGCTTTTGATCCATCAGAAAATTCTGCGACAACTGCTTCCTGGCGCTGATTCTGTAGAGCTTCATGAGATCTCTGATGGTCGGCAAAGGAGGCAATCTTAGCGCCGCCGTTGTCATATTTCGGTCTCTCGGATTCGCGTATACCGACGCTACCGAAACTCCTCACGTTTTGTCTTTGTTTGGGTTTTGCGGAGGCGGAGAAAGTCTTTGCTTTCTGCGGCAACTGCCGAAAGTACTCTTCTACAAGCTCCGACGAGGAGGAACGGAAAAAAAAAAGAAAAAAAAAACGAGGGATCCCTTATTGCTGGTCCGAAACTTTCTCCGGCTCGTCAAAGTCGTCCAAGAACTTTTCCTGCTTCACCGCGTACATGGAATAGGCGTAAATGCTCACCGCCAGTGTAGCCAAGAGACTGCCGAAAATGCGATTACCGAAACGTGCTTTGCGTAGGCGTGTGGCTCTCTCGAGATTCGCCGCCTCTACTTGTTTCATCAAATGAAGGTCCGACACTGTCAGTTTTGGACCGTCTCTGGTCAGATTCAACTTTGGCATTCGCTCGTCTTCCATAACTCCGAGTACCTGTTTAAGAGCATCGTACAAAACGGGGATGAGAAAAATTTTGTTTTCGATACAAAGCTCGTGCCTGTTATTCCCGTTTGTCTAATAAGTTACTACTGGACACAATACGCTCGAGATATCGTTAAAAAAAACAACTCCTGTGCTTGTGTCGAGAATATTAATAGAATACAATTAATGAACGTCCAGAGCGGGTGGTAATTAAAATTAACATAAAAACATTGGGCATTTCACGATCACGTTAGATACGATATTTCGCCGAAAGTGAGGTTGAAACGCGCATCAAAAAACTAGATCGCGGATCGAGTCGCGAGGACTCACGGCATCAATGAATATGTGTGTTGAGTAAAATCGGCGTTTCGTTAAACAGCAACGTTTTTTTGTTGCCACAAATGCAGCTATCGCGATTGTAAAAAGAAGCGACTTACGTACTTGACTAGATTCGATCAGAGATCTTCAACCGGAATGCGCGACCGGGCGACCATATTCGAATTGCGATTGTACGTTAAAGCAGCATTGCCAACTTATATTGGAACTACTTACTACTCTAGCCTCCATGATCTGTGTCACCCAGCCCACAGAGGCTATTTCTGGTGTATACCTTTGCCCGGATTGGCTGCTCATTTCCGAAATAGGTACACCGTGGCGCACTGTGTCGTAGTTGCAAAACGCACTAGATACCAGGAGACTAATGGCCTCCGCACACTGCGCGTGATAAGCGACGAGCAATGAGCGATGTCCAATGGGAGCTTCAATCTCCCAAGGGGTTTCCGGAATACCTGAGCTCCCATTGGATATCGCTCATCGCTCGTCGCTGATCGCGCGCAGTGTCGAGAAAAGAGCAAGGAGACTAGGCTCCATGAGAAGCATTTTCAGAGGAGTCATTTTTTTTTCTTCTTCAAGATTGGCAACGCTCCGTAGCAGTTATGCGCGACGTGCGGTGCGTCGCAGGTCGGCTCGTTTATGTGTAATTCGTAATTTTTCGCCCCGTTTCGTTTCGTTATTCTCATCGTAGATTGTAGCGAAGAGAGTTCAGTCGCTTCGGTCGAACAGCAAGCGGCGGTGGTGGTGGCGGCGGCGGCGGCGGCGGCGGCGGCGGCGGCGGCATTCAGGTAAGCGCGATCATGATAACTTCTCGAAGTAATCAAGGATGACGGTAACGAACTTGGTCGACAATACAAAGAAATAGTTCCTACGCTCGAAGACGTTACGCATCGGTTATAACCCGTCTGAGGAGTTTTCGCGCCAAAGTTCCGGCAACTCAACATTTTTTCCATACAAAGCCACACAAGCTTTAGCCGCTAATCGAGACTTTTTCTTTTCCCATCCAAGTCTAATCTCTATAACGCGTACATATTGGGTTTTGGCATAACTGAAAAAGAGTTAAAAACGAACGAAAATATTCGATGTTGGCGCGTAACTTTAAAGCAAGTTCTCAATTGAGTTATTCTCTTTCAAACGTTCTGCCGATTTCCGGAACGATTCTGTAATGGTCTCTGCACACTGCGCGCGATGAGCGACGAGCGATGAGCGACGAGCGATGAGCGATATCCAATGGGAGCTCAGGTATTCCGGAAACCCCCTGGGAGAGTGAAGCTCCCATTGGATATCGCTAATCGCTCGTCGCCCATCGCGCGCAGTGTGCAGAGGCTGTAATTCGGTAGCGACTGCTATTTCCGTATTTCATAACGCGTAAGATACATGGGCGATCACAGCAAGGAGGGTGGTGCCTCTCTCATTGGCTGGCGATAGCTAATAATAATGAAAACGCTACCCACGAGTTACCGAATTGCGCACCATCGTAACTCTATAGCGATAATAGTACACGGGGTAACAATAATGGGTCTGTTCGTTTTAGCTACACTTTTCTACACTTCTTATATCTCCAGTGGACTTTCAATTACTGTATCTGGTCAAAGTGTACAAAGTGTAGCTAGCGCGAACAAACCTAATGTTAATAGAATACGGCAGATCCGGTGCAGTGGTGCCCTTGCGCGATGTGAACTCGTGCGCGCACGCGCGCGCATCCATCGAGCAGCGACACCCGGCGACTTGTCCGCGTACTTTTTATACATAGAAATTTGAATTTGTACGCGTCCGTTATTTCGTATAAATTTTCAGTTGACGAGAGACATTGATATTGACCTACCTGCACCAAACATAAGCACGAACAGTACATTAGGATGGGAACAAGTCTCAAACTTTTGTCACCAACAATGAAAATTTAATCATCCGCAGAACGTAGAATATTCGCGGTATTTAATTGAGATTTTTTGCGCAACACGTGTATCAGACGTCGTTTTATTGCCAGAAAAGAAAAAAGTATACAACTCCAGGCCTCCATTACGATGGATTTGTCCGACGAAGATTTGTTTCCCGTGAGCGATGAGGACGAAACTATACAGGCCTCGTCCACTCGCAATCCAGTGGAGGAACACTTGCTCAGGCAAATGCACGAAACGACTGAGAGAATTGAAAAAGCCAGAAGCAACGCCGCCGAGATAAGGGGGCTCTCGGAAAAACTTTTGAGAAAATTACATACGCGCGAAACTTTCGGCGTGAGCAGCGATTCCGATACCGACAGCGAAGTAAGTTCGTTTTTTTATTCTCGTTATATATACGCGCTGTACTACACACATTTCTTTTTCCGTCACAAATGTCTCATTCTCGTCGTAAGATTAATTTTGTAATAATGACAACAGCACTCAAGATAACAATAACATTCCCTATAACAACGAGGACGACGACGTCGACGAGGACGACGACAACGACAACGACGACGACGACGACGACGACGACGACGACGACGACGACGACGACGACGACGACGACGACAATAATTATCATTATAATAATCATAGACCTAATCATCATAATAATGATAATAGTCACAATAATAACAACGAAAACATTGTCTCTTTGCCATAAATTCCAATATCTCAGGAATTCGTTATTTATTGCTTTACCCTTTGGTGCCCTTTCGATAAAAACTTCATGATCCGAACGTTCGACAACTAGAAACAACAATGTTAACTCCACACATATACAAGGGACACGAAAGAAATAGTTTATTATGGTAGAATTATACTTTTGTGGCATTTTCAAAAAATTTGACGGATAAATATTTATTACAACGATCTTAATGATTTGTCGTTTGGTCTTTGACGCCAAAGTCTTATCAGGTTACGGCTGAACCGGTGATCAAGAACAAACGACAACGACGGAATCGGCGCTCCCAACCATTGGAGATTCATGACGTGTGGCAACAAGTGATAGACGACAAATGGATCGTTGGTATCGTATTGAAGAACAAATGTGATAGGTGAGTGAAAAATATGGATCATTTTATGGATTGCATTGTTCTTCCATTGCGCTCTATTGCCTCTGATACGACGTCAAACTGTATGGCAAAAGCGCACACTCGGATTTGGCTGCATATTGCACAAAGCATCTTCTTATAAACAAATTGCCTGGGATGCGTCGAGTATCGGCATTTGACGGAGTGTCGATCTCGGAGCGGCAACCATTGTAAATAGTATCTTAACGGAAGTAGGGAGGTTTATAAGTTTACAACATGACTCACGTCGAATGGGTTAACATAAGCTTGGGGCAAACAAAAAAACAGGTGGATATTAAATTTTTATTTTTCGTCAACATTATTGGCATGAGGATGTCGGTATTTTGCACCGAATTTATGCAAAGTCTTGCTAAGGTTGAGTTTTTTTTTTTTTTTTTTTTTTATTGAAAAATATTGATAAACCATGAAGTTATTATTATTTAAGCGGGTCGTCCCATGCGAAAGCTATTTCTTCGCTTTTTGTTGGCCTTTTTTCCCTCGATGTACCATAAAAATGCACTATCTTTGAATTTTTACCGCACGTTTATTAACATGTTTACGAGTCGAATGGATTTTACACGGTTCGGATGACACTTGTGTGTGAAAAACGTTTTTTTGGCTGCAGTTGCAACGATTCGGGAGGTTTTACTCATGCGAAATGAAAAAAAATCAAACGGCATTTTAATTTGCAGTGCTGAGGCTATCGCCTTAAGTAGACCGGAGTACGAATATACCGAAAATTGAATTTTCAGCGTGGTTTTAAAAGCCAAGTTGCGGGTGAGAACTGTAGATTTGCTGATTATACCATAAAAATTTGAGTGAAATCCATTTAAGAGTGTTCGAGATATCATCCAAGTTGATTCGAAAAATACAGTTTTGAGAAAAACTCGTTGAAAAGTTCAAGTACGATTAAGAAAAAGAAAACGTTGACTCACCATTGGTCTGCTATGCCGGGCCGGCATTTAACGCGCACACATTTTATGCTATTTGTGCAGACATTATTTTTTTCCATTTGTTCGACCTGTTACACGGGATGACTGCCTTACACAAAGTGCCGCCGTTGTTGTAAGAAAAAATGAAATGCACTATTGGTATAATACAAGAGCTGTCGTGTAGTCGTGTGCTTTTTGAAATTTTCTTCATCGCGAAAATGACGCAATGTGTGGAAAACGGAAAAAGTTTAGTTTTCGATGAAAAAATAAACATGACTCGTTCGTAGTATAACAGATGGATGGACATACGATTGGGAAAACCGTCTAAACGCTGACAGTTTGAGGAATTTTCACAAAATCATTGTTGCGAGTTGAAGTTAAGGGGTTAGGCTACAGTGGGACGATCCACACAAATCGGAGTTGTTAACGAAAATTTATTTGTATGTACATTACTACAAAGTTGTGCGCCAAATTTCATCCAAAAAATGATGAATAATTGAACAAGTTATAGATGATCTCGTGAAAGAGCTTCGAACGTGAGGGACTCAACGGGGTGTACTCTTAACGTGGTTAATCTTAAACAACGAACACGAGGGTTTTTTTTCCCCTTGAAATAGATAATATTGGCCAAGACTTGAGCGAGCTTCTTTTTGTTAGCGTGTTCCGAGAAAAAAAGAAAGAAAAAATATACGGGCGTCGTTTTGGTTGCCACTGTGGGGTTCGAAACAACACCCCCCCACACTATGGTACAGAAGTATGGCAAGTAAGGGCTAATAGCTGATGAAAAACATCGGTCAAGACATTTTTCTTTTCAACATTTTACTACTCGATACTATTTTTGGTCCAACTACTACTACACCGAGTGAGTGTATCTCAATTTCAAGTCAATCTGTGTTCGTTGTGTGTCGTGTACACCATTTTGAAAAACGTTGTTTCGGGAAGAGAAAAAATACGCATTCAAACGCAAAAAATACGCATTCCGATTTTATCACTATTCCAATCGAATGGATGATGGTTTTAGGAAATCCCAGTGATGCTTCCTCTTCTTGCCCCCCCCCCCCCCCCCCCCCCCCCCCCCCCTATCTCTCTATCTATCCATCTATGAATCATACCTGGAAAATTGAGAACAAAATGAAAATTAACAAAATGACGTCCAATCGCCTAAAAGTTTGGAAACAACTCGAGTTATTTGTGAGGAGAAAAAAAATGGAAAAAACATTTTTCTTCCAGTCAAATGTTAGGTATGACCCATGCGTGATAGTGTGTCTCATCTCGTGGATTAATTTTGGCTAACTATCTTCAGGAGTTTCCGAGATATCGCGGCAAAACCGGATTTGACGTAGTTTTGCTTTTTGCTTCTCCTGTTAGAAACCTCGATAGAAATAGTTATTTTCCGATATAGTAGCCAAGAGTATCATCTCATTGACGATAATAGTGTACAGCAGCTTTTCCGTTGGCCTTCACAAAAGCGTTGTTTTCAAATTGAATACATGTTGCTCTGAAATTAATATTTTTGAAAATATTACGGAAAAACAGAACGTTTGTGGCTTTTCATTTTTTACGCTAAAAATAAGCTCCGCACAAAAGTTGAGCCCGATCCGACGGTTATGCCTTTTCGAAAGCTTATCCGAATGGAAAATTTGTCGTAAATCTTGGCTGGGGACTAGGATCGACGAAGGACAAGAACAACAATAATTACAAGTCAATATATTATTTTTTCTCTAATGTAAAACATATCCATTTCGAAGTGATTATCATACATTTACATATTTACAACCGAATAACGCAGACTCAACGGATCGTTGGTAAATTTTGTTTCGATGGGATTGCGATCTTATCATATGATTATCGAGGTCGGCTCCAAAAGTTATTTTACTCGTTTGAAAAAAAAAAAAATGTCCCGAGTTTTGCCTAAAAATTAGCGCCTAAGCACAAAACGTGGGCGCGCGTGTGTGGATTCGAGTCGGGCAAAAGTTTGCTTCCGACGTTACGAGGCGACTTGGAAATTGCTAGCGGCGCTTCAAAAGAATTACAATATATTTTCCCAAGATTTCCCAATATATGATTATGCGTAATTTCCCGTGGCCCTGGCGAAAATGCCGTGCGGTTTGGGAATTGCCCGAATTATCAGTGGATTATTTCGAAAGCGCGCGGGTTCATCCGCATCGAAGAAAAATCATTTCACCGCGTCTCGTCGTACGATGCGCACCTGAGAAAAGTGAAATTCTCCAGTATCCACTTCGATTGGCTAAATGTCAACAATGTCAATTGAAAACTCGATCGAACGATTATTAAATTCCAATGCGACGCAGGAGAACAATTTTATTTGTCATTTGCCATAATCGAAAAATCCAGGTTGTTTTTTTTTTTCTTTTTCTTCAAATTTTATTATTCTCCTTCATTGTGGGGAAGTACTTATTTCGATACTCGATTCCCTAACTATAGGCCCCGCGCTTACACATATATCGTCGATGAAATTATTATGTTTTTTCGCTTCTTTTTCATCTCAGCGCACAAGGGAAATAGGAATTTCCGTTCGAGCGATTCCCGAACGAACAATAATATTCCGCACGTTGTGCATACATAAAAAATGTGTGTCTCCGCACACGCTTTCTTTTCGTTGTTCCTCCCGCCTCTTCTTTCTTTTTCCATTCCTTTACACGCATCTTCTCTTTCGATTTCTTTCCCATACGATGTTGCGTTATCCGCTTATCGAGAAGGGCAAAGAGAAATCTTCACGAGTGTTTGAATGATTGCCAACTTCTCATTGTCGATCTCGAGACTGGTGAACCCTTCCGAGTTCAATATATATATATATATATATATATATAAAATTATTTTCTGCACACTAGCGGAGCCGCCACGTTGTCGTTGCCAATCGCCAAATAGTCGACGGGGGAATAGCCAAACAACACGAAGTCGTATCTACAAATGAAAAAGATTTATTCGTTATTATTTTTTTTAGACTTGGGTCTTTGTTATAAGGAAGAGCAGGCGGCATGTTCGTGTTGGGCCACAAGCATCGCGAAGTAGGGCTTCGGCCCACCCCGTTAGGTATGCTCATAATTGTGATATTCAATTGAATCATAAATACTGTCACAGATCTGGTCGCAAATATGGTAGAACGGAACCTTGTCAAAGCATTATTGTTTCCCAGAGCGATGTTTTGGAAGTGGTTCTTAGGACAGAATAACTGTCAAACTGTTCCATGTTTCTTTCGGAATTTTTGTTGACAAATGTTTATTGATCCTTCAAGAATATGTAGAAAAAAATGTTTAAAACACCATTTATTATCGTGTACTTTTTGTTTGTTTACAACTTTGCGGGGAAAATGCTCCCAATTGGCGGCCAGTATATTTCGGACGTGGCTGAATGTGAAGAAAAAAAACGCCACTAACGTATTCGTGCTGCTGGGATGTTTGGTACCAGGATCAGCCAAAACAGTTTAATCAAATAGCGACCTTCTACACTTTGATTGTCAATTTTTCCAATTTTTCCGAGCATCCTACGCGAGTTGTTGTTACACTGGCGCTCAAAAGTTTCGATAACCCAGCCCATATTTATTGCCGCGCTAAAACTTACGAAGCTTCGCAAGAAGAAAATAAGATATCCAAATTTACCGAACGGCGTTTTGAAGGGAACAAATTCAGCTTCGTTTTGCTCCTTTGAAATATGATTTTTTTCGATCCGGTACGTACTTCCGTAGGCGACTGTCTTTCGCCTCTTTTTTGCACCATCAAGAATTCGGGGCATGACTGTGGCCATTTTTTGTCATATTTATTCACGATAACACTAACGGGGTAGCCAGAGGCCCATTTTCGTTTTTTAATAAGTTTCGTAGGGTTTTTTTTTCTCCCAAGGTTATTTCATCTTTTGCGAAAAAAAGAGAATGTTTGGAAAATGCAACGTAACTCAACAACTATAGGGTTTAAGAGGCAATGTCAAAGACGTAAAAAGTTGCGTAAGCTTATGCCGGTACGCCTGGATTTTTTTTTCAAAATATTCGTCTGGCATGTACCCTTTTTTTTTTTTTTTTTTTTTTTTTTTTCCGTCCGAAAATCCGTCGAACGGATGCGCGTTTGATCCGTTGATTAAATTTCCAATCGTAAAGCATTTTCCACGTACGGTAAGAGCATAAGAATCAGCATACAAATGTATTGCGCGGAATGTGTAAAATGGCCAAGTAGAAAAAACAAAAGTACTACCAACCTGAACATCTCGTAGAGATCGGCGATCTGACTTTTCGTAAGTTGCGCGAAATAATGATTTATAACGTCCTTGGTCTGAACTCCGCGAGTTGGATTCTTCCATTCCGGCTTGATAATGTGTCCCACGTGAGCTTGCTTTATCAGATAGTTCTGGTCATCCTGTGTCGAGGAAAACAATAACTACCATTAGATCTGCCGTAACGCTTATGTTATTCTCATTGTTGTTGTTATTATCGCAATGACGCGAAAATCTATCGTACGGCATTTCTTTCGAGCGTTTTTTAGCTTCTTCGTTTTTATTTCGGTCACCTAATATTCCGTAGTGCTTTTTTGTCTTCTTATTTTTATAGAAAGATTAATTTTTAATTTTTTTTTCGATTTTTTCACACTTGAAACGTCAATAAATTCGAATGTTGAGGCTGTTGGAAAAATGTGATATTTCGGTGAGGATTTTGTCGTGTGACTGCGAAAAAGCTCAAGTAAAAGTTTTTCGAAATAAATGTGAAAATCGTCGCCGCCGCCGCCGCCGCCCCGTGACTCGCGGTCTTTAATTCTCAATTACAATAACTGACGCGATATTTCGTAGCCGATGTCAATTCTCGAGCGATATCAGTCTCCGAGTTGTTTTTTTCTTCCTCATCCAAGCTCGCCTCTCTCTCTCTCTCTCTCGATAACAAATCTTTACAAGTGAACACGTCACACTTGTCCGGTTTCCGTCCCTTTGACACGAGCACGGGCGCATTCAGGTCATTGGATATTTGTACCACGGTCAAAGGCACGGGGTTTCCGGTAGGCGGCGGCGGCGGCGGCGGCGGCGGCCAAGTTCGCGCTAAGGCGATTTCGCCTCGGGAACAATTCAGAGACGATTTGCATCGGGGCAATCGGCTCAAACGCTGCTTTTTTACTTCGCAACTGAGCAGCAGCTCCCAGTGCTTATTCGTAATCAGACCGGCGTTTGGAGTCGAAAAGTCCCAATTGTGCAGGGCTTTTTTTTTTTTTTTTTTTTTTTCGTTTTTTAATACGATTGCTCAAGGATGCTCGAGTCCTCTTCAACTCGTGTTTGCCTCGCATGAGGAATTTCAAATGAGTAGGGTACTTTTCTACAGCATTGAACACATTTTTGGAGTTTCGTAGTGAACGAAAGGAACAAACTTATACTTTGTTTTGTCTCTCCGTCTGTCGCCGTCTCGCCGTTTCTACAGTTGAAAAACATACCTCGATGGAGTTTTTGCAAGTAGATGCTTCAAATGCACTTATCAATATCATTACGTAGGATAACACGTTGACGTAACCTTTTTTGAAAAGCCTCGAAAGAAAAAAAATAAAATTCAACTCGATCCGCTGCAGCGGATGGAGTTGAATTTTATTTTTTTTCTTGACCGCCCATGGGCGGTCATTGGATAAATCTTGTGAAATGAAATGAAGGAGGGGGGGGGGGGGCTGCTGTGAAGTATCAAGCGGTTTGACAGCTTACGCCTAGCTCGTGGCGGGAAAAGAGGAATGTCGGTGAATTTTGCGTGGAAAAACGTGTATGCGGGTTTGCAATTTTTTTCTTTTTACATCCCAGAGTATGGTTTTGTGGTATCTTTTGCAATTGTTGTCGAGCGATGTTTGTCAAAAACGTCCTTCGCGGAAACAAATAATCCGAAATAAAAGAAATCGAGCGCATTTAGTTTTTTTTTCCATGAAACTATCGAGTGCTTGGATGAAGGATTCGATAAAATGATGCTTTTCGAGAAAAAAAAATGGCTGTAGTTCAGAGTGAAAATAGCCGGATTTCCGGTGACCAAAAAAAAAAAAAAAACCCCCCCTCTATTTTCGTTGATAAAAAAAGCCATGCATCGCGGATAGGAAGAACGAATTCTTTCCTCAACTGTGCCTCAATTTTGAACGGATCGTCTTGAAGTTTTCAGAGAATACTTTTGAAATGTTATATTTTGCGAATCCGTCGAAAACCAAAGATCGATATTATTATCCTAAATGTCAATTAGGCGTAAGCCCCTGAATTATGCTCCACAGCTGTGGAATTTTCGAGCGTTTGTTTGAAAAATCGGTAAAAATTCTATTTACTAGCATATTATTGGACGTTTCGTTTGAAATGGCTCCAGTTACATTGCACATTGCATCGATTCGGGTGATATGGACGACCAAATTGACTCGACGAAAAGACTCCATAAGAAGACTGCACAAATAACTTTGTCGCGTATTGTTCGAAGCCTCGTTAACTAAGTATGAAACATATAAAACAAAGCGTCCTCGCCCCCCGCCCCTTACCATTGGAATATCATGAACAGCCACCGATCGATATCTGCGCTTTGATTTTCCTTGAAACAAATATCTCGGACATATTATTTGTTCTCTTCTCTCTGCGGATACAAATTAATTCCGCATAATAGTCATTATTGAGGTTTGGCAAAAATAGCGCGAATGCCAATTTTAAACGAAGAACCCTCCTGCCCTGCCCTCTTTTCTCGCAAATTTACGTATCAACGTTCCATCGTTTCTTTCTTCCAAACTTTGTTATTGCCGTTGCATTTGTTTTTTTCTAAAAAAAAAAAAAAAAAAAAAAAAAAAAAAGATTCGCAACGCGCCGCGACAATGAAGAATAATTCCGGTCGCTATTACTCACGTGAAGTGTCTCGAACTTGGCGATGACGTCGAATCGGACCTGGCAGGGTGTGCAAAAATTGACAACCGGTGTCCAGTGCATATCAAGTTCGTAGCCAGCTCGCCATTCGCACAATAGCCACCTGACGAACTCCTCGAAGTATGGATATCTCGGGCCTTGTTTTATTCCCTTTTTCCGATCCTGGACATGTAATTTCAACCAATATCTGAAGCCTCGAGCCTGAATTTCTTTCGAAATTTTCGCAATATCCGTACGATCCATCCTTGCTTTATTTTCCACTTGAAAATCATGCTTTCAAATTCGAACGCACCACGAATCAAATTTTTTTGTTATCCCGACTCACGTCAATTAAAGTCGCCACATTTACTCTCTCCACTAATGTGCAAAAGGTCATTCGAGTGTCCAGAAAACTTTGAAACTTTGAAAGCCCGAAAACTTTCGCTCTCCATTCCTGTACGAAAAGTAAGCCGATTGACCGACAATAAAATATCAATTCATCTATATATTGAAAATGAAGGTATGGAGGAAAAATGGAGGTTTGAAAATGTTGAAAGGTGCGATCTGCCTTATCGATTCTGGTCGAATTCGATACCCCAGACTGGCTTTTCTCCTAGCGGATTTGCGTGGAAAAAAAAATAAATAAAAAAACGTCGGTATGAGAATTTCAAATTACCGCGAAACTGGAGCGACCTCTTAAATTTGCAGCTCAAACTTGCAGCTCGACCAAAATACACTCATATAATTATGTATAATTACAAGTACAAATATTCGTGTCATATTCTCTAGCACGAGAGACAAGAATGACCGAATAACTATAGCACATCCTGTACACACATCCGAACAATAGCGAAACTTGCGATTTTCTTATTGCTTCAAATATTCAGATCATTCGCGTGCCAGTAAGTAGGTAATTTTTTTCATTCCACCAGTCGACAACTTGCTCACAGACAAGATTTTTTAAGTCGTTGTGTGTGTGTGTGTGTGTGTGTGTGTGTGTGTGTGTGCGTACTGGCTCCCCCCGGGCCAAACAAACAAAAAAAGACGCACAACAAACGAACATTTTTCAGCGAAGAAACAAAAAAAACCGAGCAACCGGCAGCTTTGTTCGCGCTCATCCCCCCGTCTCGTGTCGTAATCGCGCGTGTACGCGGGATGGTATGGGAAAAATATTTGCAAGACTAACCTTACGCCTGTACTGGGAGACGATGTGGGTACCGAGTTTGCTGTGAAAAGTGTAAGGCAAGCTCTGCTCGAGTTTGTCCCTGTAAGCGCTCAGCAAACGCTCGAATGGGTGTCTCACAATGAGAAAGCTTATGCTGTCGTTCAAGTACCTTGTGAGCTCGTCCGCTGTCGGTCTCGGATACCTTTGTCTCGCCAACGAAACCGGCACCGCTTTCGATGCCTTCAAAAATTGCGGGCTGTATCTATTGTATATTTGCGAGAAAAAACAAAAGACAAAAAAAACAACCAAGTATCAGTAGGACATTCTTCTCACGATTGAAATGAACTTGAATCGATTTCTTTTAAATTCGTGTATATAGCGAAGCATTGTAAACTATTGCATACGTTTTTGTTTTTTTTTTCTCGGCGCAAAAACTGTGCCAACGCGCCCCCCCCCCCCCCCCCGACATCACCACTTTGAAGTAAAAACAAAGATTCTCCGCGTGCAAAAAACTATGAGAAATCCACCATGAGAACTTGAAGGAAAAAAATTGCTCATTCACCCCACATTTAAAAGAGGTGCATTAAATCGAATGAGACGGCTAACACTTTGAAGGCGAATGAAATAAACGGTTATGTGTTTTTGCATTTTTTCCGGACAGCAAGTTTAAGGAGTAAACAAGCCCTCGTTTAAAGTTATTCCTTGGCGCCGCCGCCGTTGTTTTTTTTTTTTTTTTTTTTTTTTGTATCAACGTACTCGTGTGCCGCCGATATCGGTGAAATATATCAACCAACGCTAACAATAGCATGGAGAAATTCGGGAAAATCGATGGCCCGACTTTGATATTCTGCTCAAAGTCGAAAAAGCTCGACGGATGAGATATGAGGGGCGATCGAGTGTGAAGACAGTGTTGTTATTGGCAGAGATGAAAAAAAAAAACTTGGATTTTTCATATTTATCATTGGAAGTGCCGCCACCGCCGCCGCCGCCGCCGCCCCCCGATCGTGGCGATTATTAATCTTGGCGAAAAGCCTCAATTTCGATTAAAATACGTCGAATATGTGGATGGAAATAGATTTTTCGTGTTCAGCCGATGTAGCCCTAATTCAGTGCTTTCGACAAAAACTCGACGATATTCGTGATCGGTGGAAAATTTTCCATCGAATAAACACACTCATTTAACATTACGAAAAACAAACAATTTTTCACTCATTTGACCGTCTCGTTGGAAAAATAAGAAAACAAAACGTCCAAAATTGCAAAGAGGCTTGTGAAAAAGGTCAACTCAAAGATTGCCGCTTGATTAATCCCGAAGTCTCGGGATTAGGTTATCCGGAAAGTCGACGTGAAAAATCACCGAAAAAGTGAGACAAAGGGCTTGATAAAGTGTGAGCTCAAAGTGAGGGCTGACATTTTTAAATGGGCGTCGTATTGTTTGTCGCGAACATAATAGACTTGGAATGTTTGACGACTGCGCGGGGCGGCGCATCGGCAAGTATCGAGTTTTAGTCATGGATCATTTTGGTCACGATCGAGCAACGCGTCATAGTTATTTGACGCATAGTTTTGTCGATAGGTGAAGTAGTTTCACGCCATTGGACTCGTTTATCCGCAGACCATTCCGGAGCTCAAAGAAACAATTGGACGCGCGCGCGCACCATTTATTACATCAATCCGCAATTGTGGGAAAATGTTATTGAAAATTTCCTCAAAAGAGTTCAAGTTTGCAAACAGGAACACGAGCCGACCGCATTCATCGGATATTGTGTTCCCCACACGTAACCTCCGTGTTTCTACTTGACATTATGATAAATATATTATCCGCGTTTTGGGAATAAATAAAAATGTCGGGTCAACAGCGATGGTTTTTAAAATTCTGCCAAAAAACGAAAAATCGTCGCAACTCCATTAATTGAACGGCATATTAAATATATAAAGCAATAACGAGAGGGGAAAGAGGTGAAAAAAGACTTCCAAATCGAAAGAGAAAATACATGCCTTAATTTTGGTTTTCTTTCGGTTTTAACTGGATTTATGCTCGATCACGCGTCGGAAGAAGTTTTCGCGTTTGTGTGCTTGGGGGTAGTAAACGCGTGAACTGTTTGCGGATGAAACTGCAAAAGCAGCCCTTGCTTGAGACGCTTGCGCCTTGAAAGGGCTTTTCCGCTTATAAAGAAATACATATATAATATCTAATAGCTTCTTATGATCCACCAAATATATGTGCTTGAAGAAAATCGAAGGCGGACACCAAAGTGCTGATGTCAGTGCGTATCGACTTCTGGAAGGTGTGATTAGCCGCAGGTGGCGAGCGTGCGTCCACTTTTTCCCCCTTATCTATTTCTCAAATACTGCCTCGATTGTATTATATATCGATCGCAAGTATTATATATCACGTCCGCCTACGCATACGAGACACTTGAAACGTGCATTGTTAGAATGGCGTGATGGGGATGATGATGATGATGATGATGATGATGATGATGATGATGCATACGAGACGAGCTTTATTGCAACAAAACGTTGGCAATTGCGAGGCTCGTTTGAACGATCATGTCACACTGCAAGTATGCACGAGGTCAAGGACGAGTCTAGGAAAAGTGCGTCGGATGGTGAATACATTTATACTCGTATATTCCATGCTCAGATTGAACGACAAAGGCCGTTCTAACCTCAAATATCCCCCCCCCCCCCCCCCCCCCCGTGGTGGTTGTTTTTGTTGTTGTTCAACAATTGTCTGCGTTTATCGCCAATAAATCTGATCGGATATGATATAAATATATCGCGTGATTTACTATGAATCTGCCATTGAATCTGTCCATGGTAAAAAGTGCACTCGACCACCTTGATGCTTCCGGTTATAAAAAGTAAATGAGTCGATCGCGACATGCGGATCTTGTCACAAATCATCCAACTTTTGTCTTGGACTTTTTTTTTTCCTATCTCTAAAAACACCAATGTGACGCGATGAGTCTTAGTTGCTTTGTAAATTAAACATATTGAAGATGAACGCGTTAGAATTATTTGGGGGAAAAAAAGACGAAAAGAAAGAGAAAAAAGCACGATCCATCTGTCGGAAAGAAAGAAATAAATAAATAAATACCCCAAAGTTGAGATTTTTCATATATCCGGAGCATCTTTCGCGTCGAGCCAATTGCGAATGAAGAAGACAGCAGGAGGGGGGGCGTTAGGTGCGTGCGTGCGGTAAAACGCGCGGTAGGCTTACCCAGCGAGCAAATTGAAGTTGTACATCCAGGAAGTGGAAGCAGCTTTGAATACGTTGCACCATATCAAATGATATTCTCTATTGACGAGGAACTCCCACGCGTTCGGTCGATGAAGCGAATCGTTGCCGGGGCGATCGAGGCCCTCTTGAGAACACTTTTTCATCAGATACTTGCGTCTCGTTGCGAGACGTATTTCTGTCTCGGCAGCGCTGCTCGCCGGTTCCATTATTTTTTCCTCCGACGTCAGTCCTGGCTCTTCCTGTGCGCCGAGAACAAGATAACCAAGTGGCAAGATGTTACAAGAATGCGAGAAAACGGACGTTGTAATTGTCATATAGCCTCGTTATTTTAGCGACGCTGCTTTTTTCAAGCTCGTTAAAATTTATTCATTTTTAGTAGCAGCTGTATGGGCGCGAGCCTCCCGAGTTTTACGTCACTATTGTGCAATTTGTGCTGTACGCGCGATCGCTTTGCGAATACCTGCAAGCGATGTTCACCTATGCACGGCGAGAGAGCAGCGTAGGTCGTACTCGCTGCCTACTTTCAAAGAAAATTCGCCAACAAAATCTCGAAAACTTGAAAATATTCAAAAGGCGCTTGAAACCAACTTTTCGGTTGATGCTCGAACAAGTTCCTCCAACCGTTATTTCATTCGACAATTGTTTGCAGATGCAGAGCTGCAATCACTTTTTGCCAATCAACTGCAGCTGCAGAGTTTGCTTCACAAAACAATTTTTTCTTCTTCGTGTACGTACACGCTTGGCGAAGGAAATTCGCGCGGTGTAGGAAGGCCTTTCGCTTGGTTTATATTTTTCTTTTCAAATTATCGATTTTCGTCTTTCGACGGATTCTTCAAATGATAATCATTCAAACAGTATTCCCTGAAAACTTCATGTCGATTTATTTAAAATTCAGTGAGTTGTAGGGGGTGATCGGTAGGTTCTCGCGAACTTTCAACGCCTTTTTTTACCTATGTGAAGTTGGCAACTGACTTTACAGAAAGTAAAGTCAGTTGCCAACTGACTTTAGTTGTTGCCAAATGACTAAAGTCAGTTGCTAACTGACTTACTTTCTGTAAAGTCAGTTGCCAACTTCACATAGGTCACCAACATAGGTTGCCAACATAGGTTGCCACATAGGTTGCCAACATAGGTTTGTACCTTAAGGGGGAAAAAAGTACGAGGGTATGAAAAAATGAACCGCAACCCATTTAGAGCTAAGCAATTTTAATGAACGTGACTGAAAAGAGAATCGTTTGTACCCGTTTGTACCGTTGAAAATTTTTTTTTTTGAATTTTTTTTTCAAAATTTTGTCTAAAAAAAAAATTTTCGATTTTTTTTTTTTTAATTCCCGTTTGTACCGACAAGTATATCGTTTGGACCACCTAGAAATTGTTTCTATTCATTCGTATCGGTGAGTACATCGTTTCTACCAGCGTGTAATCGTTTATACCCATTCGTACTGACGAGTATATTGTTTGTACGACCAAGAAAACGTTTGTACCCGTCTGTACTATCGAGAAATCGTTTGTACCCGTTCGTATCGACGAGTATATCGTTTGTACCAGCGAGAAATCGTTTGTACCCGTCTGTACTATCGAGCAATCAATTGTACCCGCTCGTATCGACGAGTATATCGTTTGTACCACCGAGAAAACGTTTGTACCTGTCTGTACTATCGAGGAATCGTTTGTACCCATTCGTCCTGACGAGTATATCGTTTGTACCACCGAGAAAACGTTTGTACCCATCTGTACTATCGAGCAATCGTTTGTACCCGTTCGTATCGACGAGTACATCGTTTGTACCACCGAGGAAACGTTTGTACCCGTCTGTACTATCGAGCAATCGTTTGTACCCTTTCGTATCGACGAGTATATCGTTTGTACCACCGAGAAATCGTTTGTACCCGTCTGTACTATCGAGCAATCGATTGTACCCGTTCGTATCGACGAGTATATCGTTTGTACCACCGAGAAAACGTTTGTACCCGTCTGAACTATCGAGGAATCGTTGGTACCACCGAGAAAACGTTTGTACCCATCTGTACTATCGAGCAATCGTTTGTACCCGTTCGTATCGACGAGTACATCGTTTGTACCACCGAGGAAACGTTTGTACCCGTCTGTACTATCGAGCAATCGTTTGTACCCATTCGTACTGACGAGTGTATCGTTTGTACCAGCGAGAAAACGTTTGTACCCGTCTGTACTATCGAGCAATCGATTGTACCCGTTCGTATCGACGAGTATATCGTTTGTACCATCGAGAAAACGTTTGTACCTGTCTGTACTATCGAGGAATCGTTTGTACCCATTCGTCCTGACGAGTATATCGTTTGTACCACCGAGAAAACGTTTGTACCCATCTGTACTATCGAGCAATCGTTTGTACCCGTTCGTATCGACGAGTACATCGTTTGTACCACCGAGGAAACGTTTGTACCCGTCTGTACTATCGAGCAATCGTTTGTACCCGTTCGTACTGACGAGTGTATCGTTTGTACCAGCGAGAAAACGTTTGTACCCGTCTGTACTATCGAGCAATCGATTGTACCCGTTCGTATCGACGAGTATATGGTTTGTACCATCGAGAAAACGTTTGTACCTGTCTGTACTATCGAGGAATCGTTTCTACCCATTCGTCCTGACGAGTATATCGTTTGTACCACCGAGAAAACGTTTGTACCCATCTGTACTATCGAGCAATCGTTTGTACCCGTTCGTATCGACGAGTACATCGTTTGTACCACCGAGGAAACGTTTGTACCCATCTGTACTATCGAGCAATCGTTTGTACCCGTTCGTATCGACGAGTACATCGTTTGTACCACCGAGGAAACGTTTGTACCCGTCTGTACTATCGAGCAATCGTTTGTACCCGTTCATATCGACAAGTATGTCGTTTGTACCACCGAGAAAACGTTTGTACCCGTCTGTACTATCGAGCAATCGTTTGTACCCATTCGTATCGACGAGTATATCGTTTGTACCACCGAGAAATCGTTTGTACCCGTCTGTACTATCGACCAATCGTTTGTACCCATTCGTATCGACGAGTATTTCGTATGTACCACCGAGAAAACGTTTGTACCCATCTGTACTATCGGGCAATCGGTTGTACCCATTCGTACTGACGAGTATATCGTTTTTACCAACGAGAAAACGTTTGTACCCGTATGTACTATCGAGCAATCGTTTGTACCCGTTCCTATCGACGAGTATATCGTTTGTACCACCGAGAAATCGTTTGTACCCGTCTGTACTATCGAGCAATCGATTGTACCCGTTCGTATCGACGAGTATATCGTTTGTTCCATCGAGAAAACGTTTGTACCTGTCTGTACTATCGAGGAATCGTTTGTACCCATTCGTCCTGACGAGTATATCGTTTGTACCACCGAGAAAACGTTTGTACCCATCTGTACTATCGAGCAATCGTTTGTACCCGTTCGTATCGACGAGTACATCGTTTGTACCACCGAGGAAACGTTTGTACCCGTCTGTACTATCGAGCAATCGTTTGTACCCGTTCGTACTGACGAGTGTATCGTTTGTACCAGCGAGAAAACGTTTGTACCCGTCTGTACTATCGAGCAATCGATTGTACCCGTTCGTATCGACGAGTATATGGTTTGTACCATCGAGAAAACGTTTGTACCTGTCTGTACTATCGAGGAATCGTTTCTACCCATTCGTCCTGACGAGTATATCGTTTGTACCACCGAGAAAACGTTTGTACCCATCTGTACTATCGAGCAATCGTTTGTACCCGTTCGTATCGACGAGTACATCGTTTGTACCACCGAGGAAACGTTTGTACCCATCTGTACTATCGAGCAATCGTTTGTACCCGTTCGTATCGACGAGTACATCGTTTGTACCACCGAGGAAACGTTTGTACCCGTCTGTACTATCGAGCAATCGTTTGTACCCGTTCATATCGACAAGTATGTCGTTTGTACCACCGAGAAAACGTTTGTACCCGTCTGTACTATCGAGCAATCGTTTGTACCCATTCGTATCGACGAGTATATCGTTTGTACCACCGAGAAATCGTTTGTACCCGTCTGTACTATCGACCAATCGTTTGTACCCATTCGTATCGACGAGTATTTCGTATGTACCACCGAGAAAACGTTTGTACCCATCTGTACTATCGGGCAATCGGTTGTACCCATTCGTACTGACGAGTATATCGTTTTTACCAACGAGAAAACGTTTGTACCCGTATGTACTATCGAGCAATCGTTTGTACCCGTTCCTATCGACGAGTATATCGTTTGTACCACCGAGAAATCGTTTGTACCCGTCTGTACTATCGAGCAATCGATTGTACCCGTTCGTATCGACGAGTATATCGTTTGTTCCATCGAGAAAACGTTTGTACCTGTCTGTACTATCGAGGAATCGTTTGTACCCATTCGTCCTGACGAGTATATCGTTTGTACCACCGAGAAAACGTTTGTACCCATCTGTACTATCGAGCAATCGTTTGTACCCGTTCGTATCGACGAGTACATCGTTTGTACCACCGAGGAAACGTTTGTACCCGTCTGTACTATCGAGCAATCGTTTGTACCCGTTCATATCGACGAGTATGTCGTTTGTACCACCGAGAAATCGTTTGTACCCGTCTGTACCATCGAGCAATCGTTTGTACCCATTCGTATCAACGAGTATTTCGTATGTACCACCGAGAAAACGTTTGTCCCCGTCTGAACTATCGGGCAATCGTTTGTACCCATTCGTACTGACGAGTATATCGTTTGTACCAACGAGAAAACGTTTGTACCCGTCTGTACTATCGAGCAATCGTTTGTACCCGTTCGTATCGACGAGTATATCGTTTGTACCACCGAGAAATCGTTTTTACCCGACTGTACTATCGAGCAATCGATTGTACCCGTTCGTATCGACGAGTATATCGTTTGTACCACCGAGAAAACGTTTGTACCCGTCTGTACTAACGAGGAATCGTTTGTACCCATTCGTTCTGACGAGTATATCGTTTGTACCAACGAGAAAACGTTTGTACCCGTCTGTACTATCGAGCAATCGTTTGTACCCGTTCGTATCGACGAGTATATCGTTTGTACCACGGAGAAATCGTTTGTACCCGTCTGAACTATCGAGCAATCGTTTGTACCCGTTCGTACTGACGAGTGTATCGTTTGTACCAGCGAGAAAACGTTTGTACCCGTCTGTACTATCGAGCAATCGATTGTACCCGTTCGTATCGACGAGTATATGGTTTGTACCATCGAGAAAACGTTTGTACCTGTCTGTACTATCGAGGAATCGTTGGTACCACCGAGAAAACGTTTGTACCCATCTGTACTATCGAGCAATCGTTTGTACCCGTTCGTATCGACGAGTACATCGTTTGTACCACCGAGAAATCGTTTGTACCCGTCTGTACTATCGAGCAATCGATTGTACCCGTTCGTATCGACGAGTATATCGTTTGTACCACCGAGAAATCGTGTGTACCCGTCTGTACTATCGAGCAATCGTTTGTACCCATTCGTACTGACGAGTGTATCGTTTGTACCAGCGAGAAAACGTTTGTACCCGTCTGTACTATCGAGCAATCGTTTGTACCCATTCGTACTGACGAGTGTATCGTTTGTACCAGCGAGAAAACGTTTGTACCCATCTGTACTATCGAGCAATCGTTTGTACCCGTTCGTATCGACGAGTACATCGTTTGTACCACCGAGGAAACGTTTGTACCCGTCTGTACTATCGAGCAATCGTTTGTACCCGTTCATATCGACGAGTATGTCGTTTGTACCACCGAGAAATCGTTTGTACCCGTCTGTACCATCGAGCAATCGTTTGTACCCATTCGTATCAACGAGTATTTCGTATGTACCACCGAGAAAACGTTTGTCCCCGTCTGAACTATCGGGCAATCGTTTGTACCCATTCGTACTGACGAGTATATCGTTTGTACCAACGAGAAAACGTTTGTACCCGTCTGTACTATCGAGCAATCGTTTGTACCCGTTCGTATCGACGAGTATATCGTTTGTACCACCGAGAAATCGTTTTTACCCGACTGTACTATCGAGCAATCGATTGTACCCGTTCGTATCGACGAGTATATCGTTTGTACCACCGAGAAAACGTTTGTACCCGTCTGTACTAACGAGGAATCGTTTGTACCCATTCGTTCTGACGAGTATATCGTTTGTACCAACGAGAAAACGTTTGTACCCGTCTGTACTATCGAGCAATCGTTTGTACCCGTTCGTATCGACGAGTATATCGTTTGTACCACGGAGAAATCGTTTGTACCCGTCTGAACTATCGAGCAATCGTTTGTACCCGTTCGTACTGACGAGTGTATCGTTTGTACCAGCGAGAAAACGTTTGTACCCGTCTGTACTATCGAGCAATCGATTGTACCCGTTCGTATCGACGAGTATATGGTTTGTACCATCGAGAAAACGTTTGTACCTGTCTGTACTATCGAGGAATCGTTTGTACCCATTCGTCCTGACGAGTATATCGTTTGTACCACCGAGAAAACGTTTGTACCCATCTGTACTATCGAGCAATCGTTTGTACCCGTTCGTATCGACGAGTACATCGTTTGTACCACCGAGGAAACGTTTGTACCCGTCTGTACTATCGAGCAATCGTTTGTACCCTTTCGTATCGACGAGTATATCGTTTGTACCACCGAGAAATCGTTTGTACCCGTCTGTACTATCGAGCAATCGATTGTACCCGTTCGTATCGACGAGTATATCGTTTGTACCATCGAGAAAACGTTTGTACCTGTCTGTACTATCGAGGAATCGTTTGTACCCATTCGTATCGACGAGTACATCGTTTGTACCACCGAGGAAACGTTTGTACCCATCTGTACTATCGAGCAATCGTTTGTACCCGTTCGTATCGACGAGTACATCGTTTGTACCACCGAGGAAACGTTTGTACCCGTCTGTACTATCGAGCAATCGTTTGTACCCGTTCATATCGACGAGTATGTCGTTTGTACCACCGAGAAATCGTTTGTACCCGTCTGTACCATCGACCAATCGTTTGTACCCATTCGTATCAACGAGTATTTCGTATGTACCACCGAGAAAACGTTTGTCCCCGTCTGAACTATCGGGCAATCGTTTGTACCCATTCGTACTGACGAGTATATCGTTTGTACCAACGAGAAAACGTTTGTACCCGTCTGTACTATCGAGCAATCGTTTGTACCCGTTCGTATCGACGAGTATATCGTTTGTACCACCGAGAAATCGTTTGTACCCGACTGTACTATCGAGCAATCGATTGTACCCGTTCGTATCGACGAGTATATCGTTTGTACCACCGAGAAAACGTTTGTACCCGTCTGTACTAACGAGGAATCGTTTGTACCGATTCGTTCTGACGAGTATATCGTTTGTACCAACGAGAAAACGTTTGTACCCGTCTGTACTATCGACCAATCGTTTGTACCCGTTCGTATCGACGAGTATATCGTTTGTACCACGGAGAAATCGTTTGTACCCGTCTGACCTATCGAGGAATCGTTGGTACCACCGAGAAAACGTTTGTACCCATCTGTACTATCGAGCAATCGTTTGTACCCGTTCGTATCGACGAGTACATCGTTTGTACCACCGAGAAATCGTTTGTACCCGTCTGTACTATCGAGCAATCGATTGTACCCGTTCGTATCGACGAGTATATCGTTTGTACCACCGAGAAATCGTGTGTACCCGTCTGTACTATCGAGCAATCGTTTGTACCCATTCGTACTGACGAGTGTATCGTTTGTACCAGCGAGAAAACGTTTGTACCCGTCTGTACTATCGAGCAATCGTTTGTACCCATTCGTACTGACGAGTGTATCGTTTGTACCAGCGAGAAAACGTTTGTACCCGTCTGTACTATCGAGCAATCGATTGTACCCGTTCCTATCGACGAGTATATGGTTTGTACCATCGAGAAAACGTTTGTACCTGTCTGTACTATCGAGGAATCGTTTGTACCCATTCGTTCTGACGAGTATATCGTTTGTACCACCGAGAAAACGTTTGTACCCATCTGTACTATCGAGCAATCGTTTGTACCCGTTCGTATCGACGAGTACATCGTTTGTACCACCGAGGAAACGTTTGTACCCGTCTGTACCATCGACCAATCGTTTGTACCCATTCGTATCAACGAGTATTTCGTATGTACCACCGAGAAAACGTTTGTCCCCGTCTGAACTATCGGGCAATCGTTTGTACCCATTCGTACTGACGAGTATATCGTTTGTACCGACGAGAAAACGTTCGTACCCGTCTGTACTATCGAGCAATCGTTTGTACCCGTTCGTATCGACGAGTATATCGTTTGTACCACCGAGAAATCGTTTGTACCCGACTGTACTATCGAGCAATCGATTGTACCCGTTCGTATCGACGAGTATATCGTTTGTACCACCGAGAAAACGTTTGTACCCGTCTGTACTAACGAGGAATCGTTTGTACCCATTCGTTCTGACGAGTATATCGTTTGTACCAACGAGAAAACGTTTGTACCCGTCTGTACTATCGAGCAATCGTTTGAACCCGTTCGTATCGACGAGTATATCGTTTGTACCACGGAGAAATCGTTTGTACCCGTCTGAACTATCGAGCAATCGATTGTACCCGTTCGTATCGACGAGTATATCGTTTGTACCACCGAGAAAACGTTTGTACCCGTTTGTACTATCGAGGAATCGTTTGTACCCATTCGTTCTGACGAGTATATCGTTTGTACCACCGAGAAAACGTTTGTACCCGTCTGTACTATCGAGCAATCGTTTGTACCCATTCGTATCGACGAGTATATCGTTTGTACCACCGAGAAATCGTTTGTACCCGTCTGTACTATCGACCAATCGTTTGTACCCATTCGTATCGACGAGTATTTCGTATGTACCACCGAGAAAACGTTTGTACCCGTCTGTACTATCGGGCAATCGGTTGTACCCATTCGTACTGACGAGTATATCGTTTTTACCAACGAGAAAACGTTTGTACCCGTATGTACTATCGAGCAATCGTTTGTACCCGTTCGTATCGACGAGTGTATCGTTTGTACCAGCGAGAAAACGTTTGTACCCGTCTGTACTATCGAGCAATCGATTGTACCCGTTCGTATCGCCGAGTATATCGTTTGTACCATCGAGAAAACGTTTGTACCTGTCTGTACTATCGAGGAATCGTTTGTACCCATTCGTCCTGACGAGTATATCGTTTGTACCACCGAGAAAACGTTTGTACCCATCTGTACTATCGAGCAATCGTTTGTACCCGTTCGTATCGACGAGTACATCGTTTGTACCACCGAGGAAACGTTTGTACCCATCTGTACTATCGAGCAATCGTTTGTACCCTTTCGTATCGACGAGTATATCGTTTGTACCACCGAGAAATCGTTTGTACCCGTCTGTACTATCGAGCAATCGATTGTACCCGTTCGTATCGACGAGTATATCGTTTGTACCACCGAGAAAACGTTTGTACCCGTCTGACCTATCGAGGAATCGTTGGTACCACCGAGAAAACGTTTGTACCCATCTGTACTATCGAGCAATCGTTTGTACCCGTTCGTATCGACGAGTACATCGTTTGTACCACCGAGGAAACGTTTGTACCCGTCTGTACTATCGAGCAATCGTTTGTACCCATTCGTACTGACGAGTGTATCGTTTGTACCAGCGAGAAAACGTTTGTACCCGTCTGTACTATCGAGCAATCGATTGTACCCGTTCGTATCGACGAGTATATCGTTTGTACCATCGAGAAAACGTTTGTACCTGTCTGTACTATCGAGGAATCGTTTGTACCCATTCGTCCTGACGAGTATATCGTTTGTACCACCGAGAAAACGTTTGTACCCATCTGTACTATCGAGCAATCGTTTGTACCCGTTCGTATCGACGAGTACATCGTTTGTGCCACCGAGGAAACGTTTGTACCCGTCTGTACTATCGAGCAATCGTTTGTACCCGTTCGTATCGACGAGTATGTCGTATGTACCACCGAGAAAACGTTTGTACCCGTCTGTTCTATCGGGCAATCGGTTGTACCCATTCGTACTGACGAGTATATCGTTTGTACCACCGAGAAATCGTGTGTACCCGTCTGTACTATCGAGCAATCGTTTGTACCCATTCGTACTGACGAGTGTATCGTTTGTACCAGCGAGAAAACGTTTGTACCCGTCTGTACTATCGAGCAATCGTTTGTACCCGTTCGTACTGACGAGTGTATCGTTTGTACCAGCGAGAAAACGTTTGTACCCGTCTGTACTATCGAGCAATCGATTGTACCCGTTCGTATCGACGAGTATATGGTTTGTACCATCGAGAAAACGTTTGTACCCATCTGTACCATCGAGCAATCGTTTGTACCCGTTCGTATCGACGATTACATCGTTTGTACCACCGAGGAAACGTTTGTACCCGTCTGTACTATCGAGCAATCGTTTGTACCCTTTCGTATCGACGAGTATATCGTTTGTACCACCGAGAAATCGTTTGTACCCGTCTGTACTATCGAGCAATCGATTGTACCCGTTCGTATCGACGAGTATATCGTTTGTACCACCGAGAAAACGTTTGTACCCGTCTGACCTATCGAGGAATCGTTGGTACCACCGAGAAAACGTTTGTACCCATCTGTACTATCGAGCAATCGTTTGTACCCGTTCGTATCGACGAGTACATCGTTTGTACCACCGAGAAAACGTTTGTACCCGTGTGTACTATCGAGCAATCGTTTGTACCCGTTCGTATCGACGAGTATATCGTTTGTACCACCGAGAAATCGTTTGTACCCGTCTGTACTATCGAGCAATCGATTGTACCCGTTCGTATCGACGAGTATATCGTTTGTACCACCGAGATAACGTTTCTACCCGTCTGTACTATCGAGCAATCGTTTGTACCCATTCGTACTGACGATTATATCATTTGTACCACCGAGAAAACGTTTGTAGCCGTCTGTACTATCGGGCAATCGTTTGTTCCCGTTCGTATCCACGCGTATATCGTTTGTACCACCGAGAAATCGTTTGTACCCGTCTGTACTATCGAGCAATCGATTGTACCCGTTCGTATCGACGAGTATATCGTTTGTACCACCGAGAAAACGTTTGTACCCGTCTGTACTATCGAGGAATCGTTTGTACCCATTCGTTCTGACGAGTATATCGTTTGTACCACCGAGAAAACGTTTGTACCCATCTGTACTATCGAGCAATCGTTTGTACCCGTTCGTATCGATGAGTACATCGTTTGTACCACCGAGGAAACGTTTGTACCCGTCTGTACTATCGAGCAATCGTTTGTGCCCGTTCGTATCGACGAGTATGTCGTTTGTACCACCGAGAGATCGTTTGTACCCGTTGGTATCGACGAGTATGTCGTTTGTACCACCGAGAGATCGTTTGTACTCATTCGTACCGGCGATTAATCGTTTGTACCCATTCGTACTGACGAGTATATCATATGTACCAACGAGAAATTGTTTGTACCCGTCGGTACTATCGAGCAATCGTCTGTACCCGGTCGTACTGACGAGTATAGCGTTTGTACTACTGAGAAAACGTTTGTACCCATCTGTACTATCGAGCAATCATTTCTACCCAGTCGTATTGACGAGCATATCATTTGTACCACAGAGAAATCGTTTGTACCCATGTACGCTTACTTACTTACTTACTCTACGAAACTTACGCTTGGCGGTACAAACGATATACTCGTCAGTATGGACCGAAACACAAGATTAAGTGCTGGTACAAATGATTTACTCGTTGGTACGAACCGGTACAAACGATTGCTCGATGATGGAAACCCAAGCAAACGATTTCTCGGCGGTACAAACGATCTGCTCGTCAGGACGAATGGGTACAAACGTTTCCTCGGTGGTACAAACGATATACTCGTCGATACGAACGGGTATAAACGATTGCACGATAGTACAGACGAGTACAAACGATTTCTCGGTAGTACAAACGATATACTCGTCGATACGAATGGGTACAACCGATTGCTCGATAGTACAGACGGGTACAAACGTTTTCTCGGTGGTACAAACGATATACTCGTCAGTACGAACGGGTACAAACGATTGCTCGATAAGACAGACAGGTACGAACTTTTTCTCGGTGGTACAAACGATTGCTCGCTAGTACAGACGGATAGAAACGTTTTCTCGGTGGTACAAACGATATACTCGTCGATACTAACGGGTACAAACGATTTCTCGGTGGTACAAACGATATTCTCGTCGATACGAACGGGTACAAACGATTGATCGATAGTTCAGACGGGTACAAACGATTGCTCGGTGGTACAAACGATATACTCGTCGATACGAACGGGTACAAACGATTTCTCGGTGGTACAAACGTTTTCTCGGTGGTACATACGAAATACTCGTTGATACGAATTGGTACAAACGATTGGTCGATAGTACAGACGGGTACAAACGATTTCTCGGTGATACAAACGATATACTCGTCGATACAAACGGGTACAAACGATTGCTCGATAATACAGACGGGTACCAACATTTGCTCGTTGGTACAAATGATATACTCGTCACTATGAATGGGTCCAAACGATTGCTTGATAGTACAGACGGGTGCAAACGTTTTCTCGCTGGTACATACGAAATACTCGTCGATACCAACGGGTACAAACGATTTCTCGATGGTACAAACGATATACTGTCGATACGAACGGGTACAAACGATTGCTCGATAGTACAGACGGGTACAAACGTTTGCTGAGTGGTACAAACGATATATTCGTCGATAGGAACGGGTACAAACGATTGCTCGATAGTACAGCGGGTACAAACGTTTTCTCGGTGGTACAAACGATATACTCGTCAGTACGAATGGGTATGAACGATTACACGGTGGTTGAAACGATGTACTCACCGATACGAATGAATAGAAACAATTTCTAGGTGGTCCAAACGATATACTTGTCGGTACGATCGGAAATTAAAAAAAAAAAAAAATCGAAAATTTTTTTTTCCAGAAAAAAATTTGAAAAAAAAATTCAATAAAAAAAATTTTTAACGGTACAAACGGGTACAAACGATTCTCTTTTCAGTCGCGTTTATTAAAATTGCTTAGATCTAAATGGGTTGCGGTTCGTTTTTTCATACCCTCGCACTTTTTTCCCCCTTAAGGTACAAACGAAATTTAAGACGGTACAAACGGATACAAACCGAGTACAAACGAATGCAAAAAAAAAAAATTACTTTCTGTAAAGTCAGTTGCCAACTTCACATAGGTCCTTTTTTTTCGTTTTTTTTTTCTCAAAATTACTCGATCAAAATCGGTGACCACGATATACCACAAATCACCGCGCACCCATCAACTTTTTATCTTATAACCTTCTTTCACATATCAAAAAGCAGTGCTTGAACGAAGGTTTTTTTTTTTTCTTTTTTTCAACCCATAGCTTTGTTTATCAACGAAAATAGAGGATTTTTTGCCGAAAATCGATAGTGGACGGCGGCGGCGGCCATTTTTTTTTTACAAAATCACGATTTTGTTAAATCCTTCATCCGTGCACTAGACTGTTGCAAGCAAGACACTAAATGCGTTCGATTTCTTATTTCGCATTATTTGTTTCCGAGCAGCAGTGGTCACCGTCAAGTACTGGTTTCGAACAGTCCTCTGTACGAACCATCGTAACTACCACATTTATACATATTTTTCAATAAAACAAGAAGATAAAGGAGATACTCAACACCATATTCTTTAATGTAAAAAAGCAAACGTCAACGTTTTTTCCAGAAAAAAATCACGAAAATTCTTTTTTTTTTTCCGGCCACGAACTAGTTGTAACCCGTATTGATGCGTTTCGGCATTTGTTTGAAGAGGGTTTTTGCTTTTTTCTCGAATTAAATATAATGGCGTTTATAGATAATTATGACGAGGATGGTGATGATAATAATATCAACAATCATTTTGAATGATAATTATTATATTATCGATAATGTCATTTTGAATAATAATAATAATTTTACAATTTCCGCATCGCATCATTTTCGGTCTTTATTTAATTTTAAACGATTAAAATCGAAACGGCACAAACAACGAGTTATTGGAAGAATGAGAATAATAATTTGAACTCGATTTATTGATCGTCGAGCGAATGAATTAATTGGAACGTACCGAATATCTGTCGATTTCATTTGCACCCGTCAATTTGTAATTACGAGGTAACGATGGATTCGCGTATTAATCGATGAATTAATTATTAATTCGTTGGCAACTATCTCATCCGTCAATGAAGCTCTAGGTACTCTCAGTTTCAGCGTGATTCCGCCTATTCGCATCGACCGAGCGAAAGGCTGGCAACAAACGTTGCAACAAAGAAATTCAAGGAGCCTCTGACCTCGTCTATCGTGGTGCTTGAAAAAACAATCACATTCCCACTGGAACACCAACGCCTAGAGCTTTTTCGTTGAATCGACAAAACCGCGATTTCTTCCTCCCTCCCTCTCCCGACCCCTCTCTCTGTTCCCCTTTTTCCTCGCAGTTTCAAGCCGAGTTCCCGTGGCCTTCTTCGGCTCTCATCGATCTTCGCGATCAGCCCAAATCGCAAGACTTTTGGTATTTTTTCGCACCCCGTATTATTTTCAGGGGAATAGACGATGATAATACGCGCGCGCGCGCGCTTTCGCACGAAGGCAATACTTTGACATTTCGCTTGTATGATTTTTTTCATTCAGCTGACTCGGCTGCTGCATATCGCGGAAAACTTGTGTCTTCTTTGTCGCATTTACTATGGCACGAAAACGATATTCGATCCTGCTCGTCGTAGAGAGAAAGAAGCGGGGGGGGGGTTGGGCGCGCGGCGCGGGGTGACGTGTCCAAAGCGTCGTCGTCGCATCGTCCTGATTCCATTGACAGTTCACAAATACCAGAGCGACTCCGCAAATAGCTTCAAACATGTATCCGGCGTTTGACTTACAGAGGAACGTTCCTCCGAGGCCAACCGACGAGAGCAACACGGACGACAAAATCTACACCCTGCACGGGCATCATCGTTATTTCAGAGTAGATAAATGATCCGTCGGGTATTTAGCCGTCGGAAGTTAAATTACAAACTGATGTATTTTTTTCGCCCTATGGAAAGGGAAAAAGAAATGCACCGATATCGGTATACACTACGAATTACGAGGCTTCAACGCTGCTTTATAATTTTCCAAACTCGATTGGAACATTAATTTATCATTTGTCGAACAACTGGATTTTTATCGAAGAATTGAAATAGTGGGAGGCATCGAAAGTTCCATTATAAATGACAATATTTATCCACGTGTCGAAAACAAAGAAGAAAAAAAACATTCTCCAAATTTTATGCCTTTTACGCGATTTTCGAAGCGCTCGAATGCAATTTGTTGGTTCGCAAGAAGCACATCATTGATTGAATTTGAAAAAATTATTTCATTTGATATTAAGTTGGAAATTTCACAAATGGATTATCAAAACTCAACATACCAATACCCGATTGAATGGATCGAAAATTTTCAATTTGAAATTTAATTGTTCGAGCTCTCGTTGTAAGAGGTCAATGGTATGAAACGAACAATGTTAATATTTGTTTGCGTGTAGGAAAAAAATCTACCTCCAGTCCTTAACCATGGGTCTCTCTGCGACTCACTGATCTTTTAAATTTAATCGATTCAATTTAAACAAGTGCAACACATTGAATTCGATTTCTACAACGTCGAGCTTGCAGCAGGCAAATAATTCAAGTTTTCATTGTGAGACTTGAAAAATTATGCCACCAATATTATCATAAATCAGTTAATTACAATCGAAAAGTCCATTATACGAATTTTACAATTCAACGAATTGTTGAAGGCTAGAAAAAAGCAATAATCATACTCGTAAGTGCGCGAGCCTTCGATACGATCTCGTTAAAAATATTTTAACTGTGTGCTTGTGTGTGAATATGTGAAATACGAACTCTTTCCAATCCAAAAGTAAACATTTAGCACCCAATAGTGGTGGGGTGGGGGGGGGGGGGGGGCGTGTAAAGTGAATTTTACGTTTGTACGATCAGGACAATCGCGCCGCTGCTATTCATCCGACGACACACACCGAAGAGAACCAAGTCTCGAATCTCGATATATAACGAATATCTCCAGGGAATTTCGTTATATCGACATTGTGTTGCGTAAAATATTATTTGGTAAAAAAAATATTAGTACTATAAATATAGAGATATTTTTTAAAGAAAGAAAGTTTTTATTTCGAGGAATTTTCACCTCCGGTCGTATAGTGTACAACATTATGTGTACAGTACCGGACAAAAGAAAGTACGCACCCTTCAATTTCCATTTATGTGCTATTTTTATTCCAAATATCATCAATAAACACCAGACACCTTGAGCAGTCACGACGAAAGTTCATTGTTTTACAGCTTTGCGCGCTGCCGTTGAAACAAACACAAACAAATATTCGAAACTAGAAAGAGAACGCGATTTGGCAGCGCGAATACAGGCCCAATGAAAATAGTTAAGGTTACCCCGCGCGGTATCTCGTAAGCCCGCGCCGACGATTTTATTGACCAGTCAAATACTCTTCGTCAAATACTCTGCTCGCTCGAAGCTGTAAAACTTCCGATGAGTATGTATTTCGATGCGACATCATTTTCACGATGTATTTTCTCGGATTGTGCGAGTGCTGCAATGGGATACCATGTGCATTATTTATATGTAGGATGATAACTGGTGGTCGCGAAGGATTTTATCGCGCGGTATCATACCGAAGTCGAGGTCGTTTCCATTATCTCCGAAAAATTATCGATGTATATATCCTATGACATCGATCTTGCCGCGCTACTTCCTCATTTCGATTCGTTCTTTCTTTCCATTAAACGGAGCGCGATCGCATTCGGGAAAAATTGCAACGGTGCTAGAATTTCAGTCGAAGGGATTCTTTTCCCGCAATGTTTGGATTATGGAAAATGTCGAAGAGGATGGCGAATCTACATTTTTAGGGAAAAGGAAAGGTTTCGCCATCGTGTTGTACTTCGAAAGAGACTATGGGTGTGCAGCGAATTCCGAATGCAGCAGCGGTAGCTGTGCCTTCCGTTTATTGATTTTCGCCGGTCCGCTTGGCCAATACCGCGAATGTGGGGCATCCAACCTAGACATCCTACATATTCTCTGCCCCTATCTCTCGTTACGTGCAATGGTACAACGAGAACACGGGCGTACGAATTTCTATACACGTCGATTCTAGTTTTTTCGTTCCGACCCATCTTTCTCATTCGCGCCATAGTTGCATAGCTCATCCGGTCGCGCCTGAATAATTTCCCGCGAGAAACGAAAGGATTCGCATGTGTTTTGTTGGACCTCGATGTCTCTATTAAAAAATGTCAATTGAGTCGACGATTAAACAAAAAACCAAAAAAACCCAATCGAAAATCCCGAGCATCACCGTAACAACGACGATCAAATTTGTCAACGAGTATCGCGGTCAGTATTGCAATTGGAAAATGTAAATTTTTCCACGGGATTCGTGCGTACGTACGTACCTAATTTTGTCGAACCGAGGCGGCGGAAACCTAGTCGTCGGCGCGCGGTACTAGATTTCCATAAATTCGAAAGAGCCTCTATATGGACGCCTCGCGTGGACTCGACGGGCGATTACACGCGTTTTCTCTGAGGACCCTTGAAGGCCCGCCGCCAACTTAGGCTTACTACTACTTTATTTATTTTATTTTATTTTTTCAATAAAATTAAGATCGCTATAACAACGACAACAACAATAATCCACATTCGGTATATTCATCGATGTGTCTGAATTATGGTGTTTTGTCGTAAAATTCCAAAAAGGGCGGTGAAATTCAAATCTATTTCTTTTATTTTCTCATTCCGTATCGTTATCCGGAGACTCTGGGACGTCCAATATCGAATGGAGATTGAGCGACGACCAAAAATTCACGCGATGCATCATTTTACGAGACGCGATATTCCATTATTTCATGTATTTATCATTTGACAAATCCGTTCTCAATGTGTAGTATTTATTTATCGGAGCTCCCTAATAATGGGGGCGACCCTTCATTGATCCACTTGCTCGAACCTTTTTCAATTTAGCTACCCAAACCCGATATATCATCGGGGAACCAAGTTGCTTAGTATTGTAACAATCGCTATCAGAGGCCGCCGCGTTTTAGCCCTTGAGCCTTAAATGATTTTCGAGCTGCCTAAACATTTTCCGCGTAGGAATTTGTCGATTTCCCTTGGTGGCAGTTTAATGATTAATATTCGATCGGGCTTACAATAAGTCGTCCAGCCTAGCTATCGAATCGTTGATATGGCTTTGTGATGCGAAATACTTCACATATAGCGAAATCAATTGGACGAATGTCACGCGTCGATAAAACCCTCCTCCTTGTTGCGGGCTTTCGATGAATTTTCTCCCGAGTGAAGTTGCCAGGTGAGTAAGCAATTACGCGATGACACCCGATCACTCGAGGGCGGTGGCGGCGGCGGCGGCGCTTCTCTGCCTGCCGCACGTGGGGCTATAGCCTCATACGCTGGAGGAACAAGTCAGTCACTCTCTTGTACATGCTACTTTACGTGCATCTTAACGCAGTGGCATGGTAGTGTGGACATGGGAATAATTCGAAGCTTCTTTCTTCTATGCCAAAGTCGAGAAGTTGGTGGTTTTCATTTCGTTCGTAGTACGTTTTTTTTTTGTCACCTTTTCGGTAGACAAAATTACTCTTTTGGGTGGAAAAAAGATAAGCTTTCGATATTTGACAATGGATTTGTGGAATTTGTTGTTTTGTTCGCTAATAAACACATATTGTTGCCCTTTGGCGACACTACATTTTTTCGGCATAAACAAAAAACAAAAAAAAGTACAATAATGTTGGCAGGATTTTGTGTTTATTTTTCTTATAATCTACTCCCGAATACATATGCAAAGATATTTATTTAATCTCGAAATACAAAGGATCTGCATTGAAGGGCTGAGGCCATGTGAAATATTGACCGCGCCGCAATGAGCGCCAAAGAGAGATAGGTGGAAATTCATTTGCAAGTTTTCTCACAAATTTCCAACGATTCGAACAAAAGAGAAGAAAGATATTGCGCGCAGCGTTAAAAGCTATTTTTTTTTTTTCCTGAAAGAATAGTCGTGGTTGCGGAAAAAAAACTCGGAAACGGGACTTTTATCGTCCGAACGTGCCTCAACTTGTCTTTAACTTTACAAAATTGTCTCAACTTCACGAATTGACTGGGATCTATGTTTACCGGTGATTGCGCTAATTTCGCGAGGACGGTTCACACCAGACTGTCACAGTAGTCTGTCCCGAAAGCCCAGGCCCGCTATTTTTGGAATTTTCCGCTTTTAAACCTGAGTAATTGACAAGAATAATTTTTAGGGAGCTCTTAAAATAAACGTTTGCAGCTGCTGTATAATAATTACGAAACAGAAATTTAAAAAAAAAAGCATTGCCCTTTTCTATTTGGCACGGACCCGCCGCCAAATGCCAACCCGCCAAGCCTATATTAACAATTTTATATTGCGAATTTGCAATATGAAATTCATATTGGAGAACTTTCCATCGCAAATGTTAATAACTGTTGATACATTTTTTCCTGCGAATATGAAATATCGTTGAAAAAAGAAACTACGTTCGAGAATAAAAGAAACGGAAAATCGTTATTACCGCATTTTCCAACGCTTGTGCTATGAAAGATGAGGCAACATTGATTTATCTCCGGTCCGACTCGTTTTGCGATCTCGCTGCCCCCTCACTCGACACGACGACGTTCCACGTCGAGATATCTATCGATAATTTTTGCCTCGTATGTGCCTGCGAGCACGATAGAGCCGTGAGCGTTAATTCAAGCTTTTGTTTTTATCGCGTCTAGTGCAAAGCTCTCGGGTTACATCAAGGCCTCTCAAAGTATTGACCGGGGACACCCCGGTTCTGCGTTCATTTTGTTGCAAAATTTCGATTTAATTCGATTTAAAAGACGGTTCGAACAAAATACACGCTAAACTGGAGCACAGGAATAACTTAAATTCCCGGGCGCAGCAATAATCGACTCCACAAGTTAGCCCTGTTACAATATATTATTTAACACGTGTTGCTCGAGTTGGGACATGGTTGGATTCTTCATTGGGTCACAGGGATTGGGACGTTCTATTGAATAGTACCCGACTAAAAGTGTTGCTGCTACCGGGCAGACTAGGGCCGGATCCGGCATGCCATATGCGCGTACCACGGCGCGGTACCGGCGGGGCCGGATCATGGCTTTACCTGCTCTGGATACCTTTTTAGAGCCTTTGCAAATTACCAGCTGCCGTATCTGTACATGAAATAGAAAATAAAAAATCCAAAAGTATTGAATAAAACTGAATTTTTTATTCGCCTATTTTTATTATTCAAGTTTTATTTTAAAGAAAGTCAGTATTTATAAAGAATGCCAATGATTTTATTCATGATGCTGAAGTTTGGATCGTTGCGACGCAATAATAATAACTTCTTTTACCGCCGATTTTTGTTTGCCCATTTAGGCTGTGAAAATAACTCCCACGTGTTTACGTATTCTCATTGGAAGTTTTACAATTGGCAAGTCAAAGGCTTCTGATGATTTTGTAAAAAAAAAAAAAAAAAAAAAAAAAAAAAAAAAAAACTTAAAAAAGTTGTGCACATAAACACCTTCATTTCATTGATTACCTTTTCATGCTGATGATAAAAATAAACGAATGAAAAGTGAAATGAAAAGGGTTGCTGCATTCCCACGATGCGAACTGGAAATTTATTTGCATTCTTCCGTTGTATAAGTTTTTTTCTTTGAAACAACTGGGAAAATAGGATTTTCGTCTTTCATCAACGCATAATAATTTCGACAGCAATGCCAAATTTGCTTGTGTCTTTATTTTTATCCTATAGATATTTATAAATACATGTATACATATATACTTATAACGAGATATTAGTCAGCCATCTTTAGTTGTTGGATTTTTTTGAAGTTTCAATGATACGTTATCAAATAATGTCACTTTAGTATTTCGGTTAATCCTTGGCTGTCTTCGCCCTCGCTTGACACGCACCGCCGCGTCCCCCAGTCTTTCGCAGCATACGGCATTTTTCCCAGTGATTTTTCGATGTCTTTCCAACAAATGGGATGATTATTTACCTCATTTTTTCCGAGAAGGATGGCTAACTTAAAAACAAAAGAGAAAAGGTTAACAATTCATTATGTGGCCATTCGCGTATCCATGTATCGATATAAATATACAAAATTTACACGAACACTCTAATTCTTGGAAGAAATTTCTTCCCCTGAATGTTTTTAACTGCTGTGTATCTTTCCATCACTTTGCAAATTACTTCGAAATTGATCGAAATATCCGCGTGTATATACCGCCAAGACTTTAATAATACCATGACAGCCTGAATACGGAAATGCCATACTAAGGTGCGCCTGATGTAGTTTTTTTTTTTCTTCAATAGAACTGTTTGTATATAAACAATTAGTCCATGTTTGTCACCTGCTGGCAGAGTGAAGATTCCTCGAATTCACGCCGTGTTTATATTATTTAAACGGCCATTTCGGATCGCACCTTGATAGCGCGGCCTGATCAAAGTTTTGTAGTCCGGTGAGGATCGATTTTTCAATTATTGAATTATCTTCAATTAAGATTAGACTGTAAAAGTTCAGTATAGCGGGAAATATTTTGAATAATTATTTTATTCTCGACATTTCTTCAGTCGGCTTCAATATGAGAGACATATGACGTCGAATGAAAATTCAGCGAGGATAAAAACCTCAAAATATATTTGCTTGTACAAGTAAAAAAGTTGTCAATTTTTTTATGGCACGCCCTACTACGACCGGCGGAGTTCTACATCGCGCGCGTCTCCGATGAGACCGCCCATGGCGGTCCTAAATTAGGCGTTTCCCTTCTACCGGTTACGAAAGCCGACATTTTGTGTTTTTTAGAAAATAAAAAATTGATTCGAGTACTTACATCTATGTCAAATAAACCTGCCAAGCCTTATTCCAATTCTTTCATTGGCATTTTTTTTAATTCATGAAAAGCCTGGTTTTTTCGATTTTCTAAAGGTATATGAGGCCTTAAGATGCTCATTTGCAGATCTGCAATCGAAATCTGCTCAAAGATATTTGGTATAATGATGAGAAAATAAGGATATGTAAGTAGAAAAAAGAATTTCGTTGCATTCGAACAATGGAAAATTCGATACCATAAGATAAGGACAGGATCTTACGAAATTTCTCGAATAAAGATATTTCTGCAAACGGATAGAGGCCCGTATCGAAATATGCCAAACGGGATTTTGACGGATCCTTCGGAATCTAAAGGAAGTACGAAACCGATCATTCAGTTCGAAACGAGCTCGACGATAAAGCCAGTCGATCCAATCGAGCATCGCGCATACGTAGGTGTGACTACTGTTCTCGCGTGTTTTGACAAGGTCGATAATTATCGTTTCTCTTCGCTCTCCTCCGTTAGGGAAAATCGATCGACCCGCGCACCCATTAGCGATCGTGGATAACCAGCCCGCAAAATCTCCGGATCTCGGGCTCCCCGATTTATCCTCACTGCGCAATCATATTGTCATCGTAACGATGTTTATTGCTTCCTCCGCGGCTTTTCCCTGCTATTTACGAGAAAATAGTCGCGCATCGATGGAACTAGAAGAGCTAAAAAAATAATAACCTCCAAGAGGATACAGCCCTTTTTCCAACTACTCGAAGTAATTACCACGTTCGTTGTGACTATTCGCCACGATTTTCATTCCTTTCCCTCTTCGTTATTTTGCTCTTTTCCACTTTCTTCGCGGCGTCACCGGCACACACGCTCGCGTGTTCCAGTGAGCTTTTTGCACCCCCACCTCTCTCTCTCCCTCTCCCTCTCTCTCTTTCTCGTTCTTAAGCAAGCAAACACACACGCACACACATGTGCGGGAATTTGAAGGGGCGGTGTTCAAAGGTTGCAAAGCCACCTGCCGCATTGCGCCTGGAAGCCTGCCAAACTTCATGTCCCTGTCGAATATTGGCTGCTTTTGTACTGCCATGCCATCAACTTTGCGGACTCGATACTGTGTGTCCTCATTCCTCTTGGCATCCTGTTTATCGCTACGAATGGCCTATTTTGTGAAAGTGCTCAAGTGGTTCTGTATGCGTAGTATGGAGGTACGTGTGAGTTATTATTCAGGGAATATCTTAACACTCATCAATTTTCGGACGTAGTGCACGGCTACTTAAGTTCGCAATGCTCTTTCGATCTCCAAAAGAAAAAATGCACAATTGCATTAAGAAAAAAAAACCCAAGTTTGCCTCCATAATGAAATGAAAAAAATGTTTCGGACAAAAATAACTCATTTTTCGATAATGGACGCTATAAAAAAAAAAAAACTAAGTTTCTATTTCTTTCAAGGTTGAGCCTAACATTGCATCGAGAACGCCTACTGCAAAATAAAGTTGCCTTGCCATTTTGCTCCTCGTTTGAACCTAATCGATACGCGTCTGAGGATTTTCCGATTTATTTCCCTATGGTTTAGTTATTTCGATAAGTAAGATAAATAGGATACTTGAGGTGGTCATCCTATGTGACAGGTACAAAAAATCCAAGAAAAATGTTTTGCCAAAATTGCATAAAATTCGTGCGTGTTATATGGACCCCCGGTATAGCAGACTAATGGTGAGTTAACATTTTCTTTGTGTAAATCGTACTTGAACTTTTAACAGCGTTTTTGTCAATATTATATTAAAAAAATTGGCTACTATGACATCTCGAAAACTATCGGACGGATTTCGTTCAAATTTCTATGGTATAGTCGTCAGCGCATCTATGGTTCTCACCCGAACTAGAATATTTCTGATATCTGTCATAGTTTTGAAGGCTAAAAAAGTCGAAAAAAATTACTAAACTTGGAACTTAAGTTTTGAAACCGTGCCAAAAATTCAATGTTTGGTATGTTTTTACTTTAGTCTAGTTCCGCCGATAGCCTCAGGTCTACAGATTAAAATACCGTTTGATTATTTAATTTCAGATGAGCTAAACCTTCGGAATCATGGTAGCCGTCACCCAACTTTTTTTTACACACTACGGTCTTCCGAACGGTGTAAGGTCGATTCAACTTGTTATTTTTGTTGGATAAAATTCTGAGGGACTGTAGAAATGTTAATAAATGTGTGTTAAAAATGCAGGTAGTGTGATTTAAGGATTCGTAAAAAAAATCTGAAAAAAGCGCAACAAAAGCTGTCACGCTGAATGACGCCCTTAAACATAGGATTTAAAAAACATTCAGCTTTAAGGATCGTCTTCGAAGTAGTCAGCTGTGATCTTATAGCCGTCGTCACATAGAAACATATCGAGTTAAAAATATTCTTCCCTCACGCACGCATGCACGCACGCACGCACACACACACACACACACACGCGCGCGCGCGCGCGCGCGCGCGTTTATATATATATATATATATATATATATATATATGACGACCTTTCTATCTTCTTCTCTATATTGAAAGTCCGTTTGCCGTCTGTCCGCGATAAACTTCCGAGCCAATGGTCCGATCTCCGTGCTGTTTTCACCAGTGTATGGCGTATTTACCGGTGCAGGTTAAAGGCTACGTACCATCGCTGTAGGTTATCTCGGGAGACTGAGCAGTCAACTAAAATGTCAGACTCGCTGGAAAGAAAATTTGACAGCGAAACATCTGCGAGCGAGCGCGTTCCACTAGGCGCGCCCCTCGGCCCGTCGAGTGTACCGTTTCTGTGATCCTGATCAGGAAATGTTACTTACGTTCTTTAATTAATATTCACCAGCGGAAGAACTATCAGACTCGCTGAAAGTAAATTTTGACAGTGAAAATATCAGCCAGCGAGCGCGCGCCATGACGCGCTCCACTCGACACGTCGCGTCTCGGGGGTTGACTGTTTTAGTTTCCGTGTGCAGATGACGTTACTTGCGTACTTTAAGGAGACCGAAGCGATTCAGTGCACTCAAATGACGATTTATGATTTTTTTTTCTTCAATTAACCGCAAAAAAATGCATGCGAAATATCGATTTATTCTTTAGATCTAGTATTTTATGAAATATAATATTAAATGGAACGACACTGGTAGATGGACGATCGTGGTTTGGCTCTGGCGGTACAATAGTTCGAGGTAAGCAGCATTGTGCGTGACCAATACTCACACAGTGGAAACCGTTTAGCCGTTCACCGGCTGGCGCAACAACCAGTGAGCGGAAGACCAATATCTCTGATAGCTTGGTGTAGATACTTGAGGCGAAGAGAATCAGAAGAATAGACGGCCGTCGATATAGGTACGGGTTTTCCACAGCTTTCCCGTACCTTTGGCAAATGCGGTATAGTGGAGCTTGACCCTAGGACCCCACACATGGGCACCCAAACACCGCATCATGTCTGCGGGGCCCTGGCGTTCCGGCATTTTGGATAGTCACGTAAAAATATCAATCGCATTAGGAGGGCGGGGGGGCATTGTCTGGAGCAGGTTCGTCGAGGAATAACCGTTAGTGATAGTTTGGAAGGGACGCAGTGGACATACTTGGAGCCTGGGGTTAGCGTAAACCACCCACACTTTTTACGATGTTTTCCTCCGTGTAGGTATATAATTATATCCATTGTTTCAAAAGTTATTTATCTTTATAAAATCTCAATATGTTATCGAGAGAAATAACATTACGAACGTTTTAATACTATTCTGAATTTGTTAAATTGGAAAAAAGCCATGGGGGTCGCAAGTACTAAAGGCGCGGAGGAGGTCCGGAGGATGCTGCACGCGCATAATAATGAAGAGGAACCTCAGGACAACGACTCGACCGATGCGTGACCATAAGACCATGAAAAAGAATCGGAGGCTTCCGATGAAGATTCTTTAGAAGGATGAGGATGGGATTCTGGTCATGACCGCGTGCAGCAGACAGCGACGAAGACACGATCGCACGATAAGCGGAGAAAAATAAGAGGCCCCGTGCATCCCAATCTGCTCTCGACGGTACAGCCAGTAAATTTCGTTGAGGGGAAAAACCGATACAAATGGTAACTCGACCATCCTGCTTCTCGCTCTCGCATTACATCTGTGCTTATAAGATGAAGAGGGCGTGTGGCGTCCGAGCCAAAGCCAGTGTAAAGAGCCAAGTTGTAGCGCGGTGTCTCTTGTCGTCACCTGACGAAAACCTGAATGCCGATTTTCCTGTTGCCAAGATCATCGCTCGATGCAGTGCTCTCAGTGCGCACCGAACTGTATCTACAACGACCACATCTGCGTTTTTGCATTTATTACTACAATGTACGTTTAAAAAAAATTACTTCCAATATCCCATGTCAAACAACATGTAGCGTTTTTTTTCAGTATTATTACATGAGAAGCTCGTTTATCCGATCTTCGATTAATCGACGTTTCCCATTATCCGAGCTGTATCCTAGGATAATACGGACAATCTCGGATAAAACGGAAGAATCTGCTATACCTATGCGTGGAGCAATCCTGTATTGCTACTGTTTTCCGTACTATCCGACATTTCACTTATCCGAAGTACACTCTCCCCATATTACGTCGGATAAGCGAGGTTCTACTGCATGTAAACACGGTTCGAACTCTTGTACCTTTAGATTAATGTATTATTTAAAAAAATCGATTCATGTATAATCAGCTGAATGTTTTTTTTTTTTTTTTCTACTACTTTACGACGCGAAATAATTTTATTCCATATTTATTTACACTTGTTTCCTCAAGAAACCACGCCGAAACATATTCAAATTTAAAAAAAGTGCCATCTTACCCCTTGTGAAATTCTCCAAGAGGTTTCAATTTTTTCAAGCCTGGTCCTTACGGTCTTCTTTCAAGAATTAATGAAAAAATTGTCCAAAACACGAGCACAAAGAGTGTGATGATTTTTAAAATTATTTTCAGTGAGAAATGCTCAAATATTCCTCTTCCTTTGTGCAATTCCTTTTTTCATGGCGAAAAATTCATATGCGGTTTTTCTTGCTAATACTATTCCATTCTTTGGTGTCTCGGCGTTCTGTGTAGGATACTTGTTCCGTGCAGATAGTGTAGGGTCCTAGGGTTAAGACGGCTGTGGGCGCCACGAACGTTAGCTTAGAATAGTGGAGTGCGGCTAGGAAATGATGGCAAACCATTTAATTGGGAAGGGTTATACGTAAAAACTCGCGAGGGTATACGTTGGAAATCGGGAATTAATTGAGACCCGAGTACAACATTTTTAACATACAGTCTTCTTCGGATGATGCTTTTTCAAATACGCAATTGTTGTAGAAATGTATCATGACGATTTTCCAAAAAAGAAAATCCTACAAATAAGCTGTTTTCGACTGTTACAACTAGGCATAACCCTTTAAGGTAATGCCAAATTAAATTCAAAAGATTAGAAAAGTATGATTTTTATTGCACCGAATGTGAGCCCTTTCCCTTGCACGCGCCCCAAAAGCTCTTTTTTTTTTGGAAACCAATAAAACATTCTCGGTAAAACAAAGAAAAGAGTGTTCCTCTTTAATCGTAGCTGATTGTATATAAATATAGAGCTGTGAAGGAAGTCGTGCATGGCCTAGGGCGATCGAGGCCTGCTGCTACATCGATACCGCAATAACTATCTGCGAGTTTCCAACTTGTTCCCCGCTCTCCCTCGTCGAAGCTTGTTCATATTTTATCGGGTATACCTGTTCTACCTATACCTCGATTCCGACAAGATAACGGAGCGAGGTATTATTTTGTAATTCGCGAAGAATACTGTTCTTTTCCGCTTTAAAGCTATTCGATTGCGTATCGGACGAAATGTACAGGCTTGCGGTGGGGGGGCTTTCTCTATCTAAGACGGTCCGTAATTGGCAGTATCGATTTCCTTCTCGTAGTTAGGGATGATTTTTTGTTTGATGTGCGTAATTTATCGACTTGGAGTTTCCATCGTTGGAACGTAATGAGATTTTTGGATTTTTAAAAATTTACCGATACTACTGGCCAAAATTGTTCATTGCACTTTTAGGTTGCAGATCCCTAATGAGGTTACTGCTAAACAGTGGAACATTTTCTATAAATGTCCCGAGCTTAGACCTCCGACAAAAAATTAACATTCGAAAACATTGATTTTACTATTGAGTTAGCCCAAATGGTGCGGATCTATTGCTCATTTGCCCTATCCCAATTACAAATAATACATAAGTCCAAAAGGCTAAACGAATAAATAAATAAATAATAAATAAATAATTAAATCGATCAATACAGATTGATCATTCCGAATACGATAAAAACGTAAGATCTAGCGAGGTATCTGTCAATTGATGCAAGCTTTCGTCCGGAAGCATAGTCTCGCGTCTCAAGAAAAGTAACGGTACGGGAACTTTCTTTTCACCAATGACGATAGCAAGTTTATTTTTCACCGGTGGTAGGCTATTTAAAAAAAAAAAAAAAGGATAAGCTTCCGAAAAGTTTCATTTATTTTGTATCTGTAATTTTTTTGTAGGTTTTCTTTGAATTTTTCCGAATTTTTGTGCCGGTTAAAAAAATTTTTTTTTTATATTTTTAATTTTTAATTCGTTGTATTCTTTTTGTTGTTATTTTCAACGTTTTAACGTTTATTCGTATGCGTATTTTTTTTTTTTTCATTCAAAATCTCGTTTTTGTGCATTGGGGGAGCTTCGCCCCCTCCGCCCCTTGACCCCGCCGGGGGGAAGCCCCGCGGACTACCGCGTAGTCCCGTAGCAACCCGCTCCAGTAGCGATTTTTATTTTTACCCTCCACCGTAATTTTGTAATTTTTGGACGTGTTACTTTTAACTGTGTCATTTCCATGTGTTTTTGTCTATTGTAATATTACAAACCTGTGTTATTTTGGCACGTGTTATTTTTACGCTGTTATTTTGGCTCGTGTTATTTTTACAATGTGTTACTTCGACGTGTGTTATTTTGGTGTCACGATAGACGCGCATGTAAACATGTAAATTTTAAAAATTTAATATCACGGAAACTATTGTTACTCGCAAAAAATCCTTTTAGGGGGGTCTCAGAGTCTTAAAAAGAAGGTCTGTGCAAAATTTCAGCTCGATCGGAGGGTAAAACTTTTCGGAAGTCCACCCGAAAAAAAAACACATGATGCAGGTGGCGGAAAAAGTTTAGTCCTTTTGATGGTGCTTTACCCTGTGGGAGGGGGGGGGGGGGAGGGCTGGGGACACTCTTTCGCTGGTTGAACGACGAGCCAGAAGAATGCGAAACGAAAAAAGGGAGGGTGGTAAGAGCAAAGGGTTGTGCGACAAGTATCCTCGGTCTCGGGCAACCAGACGGGAATGAAGAACCACGGTGCTTATCAAGACTGGTGTTTTTTTCCTCGCTACCCTTTTCTCCATCGCGAGAATGCTCTTCATATTTTACAGCTTGTGCCTGACGTACCGGGTTCGCCATGTCGTGGCGAAACTTTTCGCATTCACCACAGAATACGGGAAAGCGAGAGCAGCATCGTTGTATGAACAAAACAAAGAGATTGCTCGTTCGTACAGTCGCAAAAGGTGGCAACATGTCCGACCAATTTGACGAGCGCTCATTCCCCAGTCGCCACAGAATGACGCGCACTTCCCAGTGGAAGAAAGCTCCTACTGTCTCATAGAAAGAAAAAACACGGAATGTCGATTAAAAGCTCGTTTCACAGTTCGCCGAGTCGCACAGAGGATACACGACGACGGGATGCAAAACAGCCCCCCCCCCTCCCCGTCATATATCGATGATGAAGGTTACTCAACAACGACAAATCGTTACCAAAGTATAGAATATTTTGAAGAATGTACAGTGTCGATCGAAGCTCGTCTGGTCCGACAAGTAATATTCAATCAACATTGGATGCTTTTCAGGACGATTTGAGCTGTTTACAGAAATTTCGATTTTATTTGTTCATGATTTCCAAGGCCTGACAAAATTATTTATTAGCTTTTATTACTTTTATGTAGGGTAGTCGAGCCCCATCTTACAAGTGGCTTTTGTTTCGTCGTACAAAAGTCCCCCGAAGAAATTATTAAATTTCCTTAATGAAAATTGTTCGGAAAAATTTTCCTCAAAAAATTGATTTCCTCCGATAAATTTTGCTCACAGGAATAGGTAACTGCTGTTTGGAAATGTATTGATTTAATTAAACTTGAGCACGGTTCACCCGACGCCAAAATGTTTTACACCGTAAGTGTAGCTTCCCAAACTAAAAATAACGTTAATTTTGACGCCGTAATAAGAAAAAAAAAAAAAAAAAAAAGATAGTTTGGAGAAAATAATAATTGTAATTATTTAAAACGTATTCCGAATAATAAAACAATAAAAGAAATAATAAAACTATGACGGGTCGGATTTTTATCGTTTTACTTTATCAGTCGTTGTCTAACATTCAGTCTAGAAATTGAGTCAGCATATTATGCAAACACTATTATTTCTTCTTCTGCCTAAGCAATTTTTTCGGAGAGTAATTTTTCTTGAGCAAATATTTTCTCGAAATATTCGTCCAGGAAAAATGTTCACGGCAAAACTAATTTTGGAAAATTTCGAACTGGAAATACTTGACCGGGATAGAGAATTCGGTCCGGCGTTTGTAAATATCGTTTCCGGCAGCAATTTGCTGCCTTTATAAGCAAACAAAAAACTCTCTTGCTAGTTCGTTTAATTGCGGAATTGTCAACATCCTCGCGGTTATTGTTTCTCATATATAACCGAGAATTCATTTGGTTTCAACCACCAGTCACCGCCCGCACGATATTCTTTCTGATGAAATCCAAGTTCCGCGTCTCTCTCTCTCTCTCTCTCTCTACATCCCCCCTCCCCGTTTCCCCCGATGAAATCGACCCGCAGCAACGCCGGCTCTCGTTGGAACGTTCGACAGGAAAACCCGATAAATAGAATTCCTCCCGTCTTACGATCAGTTTGTGAACCAATCGTGTGCTGAGGAAGTTTCGATGCTGCCCCCCCCCCCCCCGGCCCCAGCCGGGAAATAGTCCGGATCGGTAAAAATCACTAAATATCTCTGCGAATTTGGTATCTACTTCTTCATTAATTCGTAGACGCATTTTACATCGGCCCTTTCGAATTTGGCATGTACAGGACTTGCAAATTAGTAAATTGATGTGTTTTCTCAAATAAAGCGCCCAAAGCAAAGTGACACACGACACAACTAGTCAAGAAATCCACTTTACGTTCCGAAAGATTTCTTAAAATCAGCCGGGTACCAAACGACTTGAATGTTTACAGCCGTCGGTTGAGTACTAGTAGAAGGATAGTTTTGAATTTTGCATCGTTTAAATGCAACGGATTTTTTTTTGTTTATTATTGTATTTCCTGATTTGCATTATTAAACGAAATTGTTTTTCCCCAGACTTCGATTGTATATTTCCAAATGAAAATCCTCAAAGGTTTGAGTGATTTTTGTAGTTTAAATGTATCGGGGTGAATAGATATTGATGAATATTTAACTAGTCATAATGGTACATTTTCTGAATATACTGGCAAAAAGAGAACGATGCTTTCCGCTACTCTCCTTTATCAAAAATCACATTTTTAATTTTACGCCGATCTCTACTTGTTCGCACCCGTTGTATGGGGGGGGGGGGGGGGGGGCAACGTCGTTGCTATTTCAGTTTTTCGCGTATAGCTTCTGCATATGTAAAAAAAAGTCACCCAAACAAACTTATATTGTGTGCAGGGCAGTGTACAGAACGATATTACCAAAAAATGGCAGTCTACCGATCTATCTAATTACTGAGAATGTATGCATGTATTGGGTCTATGCATAAGCCGTGGCGAAATTCCAAATGATATCGGCCGCAGTTCTTTCTGCGCTCGCACATGCGTCAACCTTACGAAGTATCATATCTTAAGTGAAAGCTGAAACTTATGCCCACATTTGAAAAAATATCCATCGCGATCCGTTACGTATACGAATTCCTCCTAAAGGTCACGGACAAACTTAAGTTTCATTATATTTTGAATATGCAAGCAGAAAACGTGTTTTTTCCGTGCATATCGCTTTTTTATTTCCAAAAAGGTAAAAACACGTTGCAAACTCACAAAAAGATATGCGCGCCGTGTACGGAGAGAATGCCGTAAGCGAAAGTGCATGTTGGAAGTGGTTTGCGAAATTTCGGTATGGAGATTTTGATCGCCAAGATGCTCCTCGCTTTACAGGATGCTCGCAGTCACTACAGACGCCGATAAAATGAAAGCTTTTACAGTCTCAGACAGGCATTTGACAACTACAGATATTGAACATAACCTCAACATTGACCCATCAACGGACTTTGCAACGGACCTTGCACCCTCGGACTATTACTTGTACCGGGTGCTACAGAGCAATTTGAATAATATAACCTCGAGTTCCCGGGACATTCTCAAAATCTCCTTGCATCACTTATTTGCCCAAAGATCTCAGGACTTGTATGAAATAGGGGTAATGCAGCTCGTCGAGAGTTGGCAGAAAGTCATTGAACGGGGCGGAACATTTAATTTATTAAAAAATAGCTTGTTTTGATATATTTTTCCGTTAAATATATACTAGATTTTTCGCTACGGAATTGAGCATAGACCCAATATACCTAATTATGAGAAATGTGACAACATCGGAAGTATGGGAATAGTAGAGTTAATCGAATACCCGGGCGCGGAAATTTCCAATTACGTTAAAGTCAAAGCGAGTAAGGAGAACTTTCTCATTTATTTATTACGATGTATTCCCCTTTTTATCTTGTAGCTTCTGAACATATTACGACGCTTGTGGGCACAAGCACACAAGCATCGTCTTTTCCATCGAAAACTTTGCGGCGCACATATATTTTTTCAATCATTTGTTGCTTCTTTTTACTCGGACATGATCTCTGAAAACGTCGACGGCACTAAACGCGCGTAATACAGCAGTGATCTTTGGCGGTCACTGCAATCAACTTAACTGCCTCGGATTACGAGATAACCGTGCGACGGTGCCAAAGCTCATGTCTATTTTACTAGGACTTTTAAACAACGAAAATGAGTTTCCGATAATATCAACTCCTTCAATCTAATGTGTACATCATTAACATTTTCTTACAGTAACCTGGCACTGGTGACACCGCACAATGTGTATTAGCATAGGAACTCTGCTTCTCCCATCATCCTTAAAAATGATTAGGCAACGACCTTAAATCTGTCGAAAAAATATGAGAAGAAAAAAGTCATTGCATTCTAACTATCCAAACTTGAATTTCACGAAGGTGGACCTGTTACTTCCCGGGTACTTCTTAACGCGGTACCTTTTTCCCATTCACATTTTCCATGTATGCAAAGGTACACGAAAAAAATGCCCATACATGAAATGTATCTTTGATACGAGTCTATGAATATTCAACTTGATTAATTTTCGCCATAGGAAAATTGATATTCAGAAGGAGACATTTTTCATTGACATGTATATTCATATTTATACACTGAAAACAAATATTATTGCAAAAACGAATTATACCGATCATTTTTCGCGCATACGAATAACCAAATGTTTAATCGACGAAAAAAATTGCCACCAGGGCCAAAAGTTTATTGCATACTGCAACCGTAAATTTAGAACCATACAACAACAATCTTGTTTCAGGCTACGTATCAAAACTTTTCTATCGGGGTAGTCGATAATGTAGGTGCAATTCGCTTGGCTCGTTGAGAACATATAATATACCTACACTAGTCACAAAAATCAAGGAACACAAAAAAATGTCGAAATTTTTAGGTGATATTCAAAAGGTTATAACTTGACGAAAAATGGTCGTAAAACAATTAAAAAAAAAAGCGAATTCAAGCTTGAAGTCTTTAGTTTTGAAATCCGGAGGTCAAATAGTTTCATCGTTGACCGTTTCTGGGCAAGCTTAAAGAGATATCAGCGGAAAATTTCTGCTGACCTTTCGAAAGGTCCACGGGCTTGAATAAAAAATGTTCAGCAGTTTCTTCGTTAGAGCTCTTTTATTGTGATTCTTCTTCTTCTTTAATTTGAGTGGTTCATAAGCTTTGTACGATGAAAAATGACCTATTTGGCTTGGATAATTCATTGCTCGGGAACTAATGATGGCACAGAAAATTAAAGGAGGGTTTTGAAAACTGCAAAATATCCTTTATAAGGCGCCATTATTGTTTATTGATAGATTATTTTTTTCGATCCAAGAAACTTGATGCTAAATAAAGTAAAAAATTGCGTTCTAGGGATTTTTCATAAATTTGCAATGAATTTACCAATAATGGATAGACTGAGGATATTTTTGGTTTTTTTTTCAATACAAACCCTCAAGAATTTTCTTTAAAAAAACTATAAAAACATGTTGTTTTTACAATATTTGCAATGCTATTTAACAGTCCTCGTTAAATTGGGCATAAGCACGACTAATAACGGATTGGCTCACCACTCCCACTGCAGTCGCAATTTGACCCTGATTGCAGCTATCTTGAAGGGGAGTAACAAGAGGAGCAACGTCAGCTGCGGGAAAATGACGTTGCGGCATGATGCAAAAGAAAACGTTTTGAGTGTGCGGAAAGGATTTTTGGGCGAGTTAACAAAAAGTCGTTTTTTTTAAATAAACGTTCGTGGAAACGATTTGTAGAAACTCAGTAGGACACTTGATTCCTATGGGAGACTTGGTAAACGACAGTTACGCAACTTCTATGAACATTGTATTACTTTTAAGACGGAATGACACCTCATCGCGGTCGGTATGGTAGAACAATTATAGATACCCAAAAATCTCTGAAACGGCTCTGACAGATTCCGTCGAAACTTTGCCAAACGACGTCAAATAGATAGACGAACGGCTGTCTGAGCCTCAAATTTTCTGAATTTAAGAAGAAAGAAAAACGTAGATTGGCTTATCATCAGCTGATCTACGTTTTTTTCTCTCAAATTCGGAAAATTTGAGGGGCGGACAGCTGTTCGTCTATCTATTTGATATCGTTTGGAAAAGTTTCGACGGAATCTGTCAGAGCCGTTTCAGAGATTTTTGGGTATCTATAATTGTTCTACCATACCGACCGCGATGAGGTGTCATTCCGTCTCAACTGGCAGCATTAGGCGTTTATGGTACCCAGAAAACTTTCTAAAGTAGTACCGTCTGTCAGACTTGACAGTTTTGCAAATGGCATATGGCTTGGTGTTTGGTGCAGCAGATAACTTTTTTTCGTAAGTGTAATCTCGAGTATACGGTTATTTGGAAAAGTTGTTCTAGGTGTTTACGTCATTAATACAAGTGATTGTAGATGTAGCTTACAGTTTTTTACAGAAAACACTTGGATTTAAATAGCTTTTTTCTAAAAAAAAGTTTTTTACCGCCACCTCGTTCGGGGACACTTGGTACACGTTCTAATGGGAGAGTTGATCACAGAGATCAAGTATCCCTTAGTTATTATTTTTCTTTTCTCTCAGAAAACGTTTCAAGTGGCCTATTAAAGGCGATATTAGTGCAATCGCTGAATATTAAGTTGGAAAGAAATTCCCTGCTCCGAAGCTAAAATCATCATTGAAGAGAATAATTGGCATTGAGTTTGCGAACTCATCGAGAAAGTTCAAAATTGAAAAGAAGATGAAGAAGAGATAGATAAATTTGAAAAATATCGTTAATATAAGATGAAAAGAAAATACTTGATTGCCTTTGCGATATAATGATACCTAAAAGATTTAAGATTATTTAACAGAAACAGAACATTTGGCTAAATTTTAAATAATAAGATGTTGAATTTATTAGATATACGCATGTGTTTTTGACGCCGCAGATTTTATTGTACGTGCTACCTACAAATGTTGATTATTTTGTTACAAGTGAAACTAACAATTTAGACTTGATAAAAGACCAACTTGATTAAAATAAAAAGGAAAGACTTGAGTACATTTAACATTAAAGGGAGCGGAAATGAACAGTAAGCGGTACTAGTTGTTGATTTAGATTACGAAAATGGCCCCAACTCGACTATGTTATTAAACTGTTATTAAAAGTCAGTGGATCAAAGTGATCCAGTGTGACAAGCATGTTTCTCCAAGTATAACAATGAGGGGTTAATGAACATTAAATGAGAATATAACAATTTCAACATCTTTTATTGCATATCTACATTGCTGATCCTGAAGATGTAGGCAATGGTATCATGTGTCCCATACATATGGGAGATATGCCCCCCCCCCGTCCCTCCCGCCCCGATCAATTCATCCATACGGGGGGGATCGAGTCACCCATTTATATGGTACACTTAATACTTTTCTCTTCCTCTAGTTTTGGTGAGATATTCACAACAATCATAAACTAACCTCAGTCGTTATTATCCTGATTATTCCCAATGAAATGCCACGTCTTTGAGTGCCAGGGCATTTGAAATATTCCACTAATTAAGTAAACTTGGGGTAAGAAGCAAAAGGGAAGATTAAGTGTCCCCAGTCTCCCCTAAGTATTCGCGATTTTATGATTGGGCGGCATACAAATTTTGGCAATTAATTTTCAAATTCAGAGTTGAAAACGAGATAGGAACAACAACCAACGACAAAAAAAAGAATAATTTTTTTGACGGTCGTGTAGAATCGTGAATATTGTAAAAAAAAAATTCGAATATTTTTTTAATGATTTGTGCGTTCGAAAACTCAGTAAGTATTAGAGATCTGCGAACGAAAATATGGCTATCGGTTGGGGGGCAAACGAATGCAGTTGCGGTTAATTTTCAAATTGGCTATTACAAACAAGGTAGAACGAGCCATCAAGCAAACAACAAATGATTTTTTGTAGATTGTGTAGCAGTGTGAATGGTGTTGAAGTAATATCGATTTTTCTTGTTATTTATGTTTTTGCAAATTTTTTTTTCGAAAAAACTTTTTTTGATGAAAAGAATATATTGATTTTCGCGAAAAATTTTCGATGAAAAGTAAATTGTTTTTTGCGAAAAAAACATTTCCAAATGAAAAAATAAAAAAATAGGAGATGAAGAGGTTACAAAGAAAAAACAAAAATATCCTTAGTCAATCCATTAATTGTAAGGTTATCTTAAGTTTAGTAAAACTTCCGAGAAACGCATTTTTTTACTTTTCTAGAATCAAGGTCCTTGTATCGAAAAGAAATTGTTCATCAAAGTAAATAATTATGCCTTATCGAGGATACCTTGAAGTTTTCAAAACCCTTCTTATATTTTCTGTACGATCATTGGTTCCCAAGTTATAAATGATCAAAGCCAAAACGGTCATTTTTTACTTTGAACGACGAAAACTCAGCAAAAAAACATCGTACAGAGCTCATAAATCGCTGAAATCGAAGAGGACGAATCAAACTAAAAGAGCTTTATGATGAAGTGTGTGAAAAAAAATGTATTGAAGACTGTGGACGTTTTGAAAGGCAAACAACCGATCAACGATAAAAAATTTGACCCGCGGGCCTCAAAACAAGAGGCTTTAAGCGTGAGTTCACTCCTTTTTATTCCTCTACGACCATTTTTTCATCAAGTTATTTTTGCCAAGCCTTTTGAAAAGCACCGAAAATTTTATAAATTTGTTTGTGTCCTTTAGTTTTTGTGACTAGTGTATTTAGCGCTAGGCGGCGATTGGTACGATAAAAAAATTGGGACTCACCTCCGACGGTCCCGTTTGCTGAACGTTATTCCCACTGTCCTGGCTGGAGAGGGCGAGTATGATAAGAACGAGAATACCCGCTGCGATGATCGTCCTCCGTAATCCAGCGAGGACGTGACGTCGCGGTGTCATCTTTTCCCTGTGAACGTGCTTCCTTCTGTACTCATAACGAACTGCAAAACGCGAAATAAGCGATTGCACATGATTCCATCGGTTCAAAAGTACTTAACATATAAACATAAGACGCGTGTGTACAAGTTGCTAGTCGTTAAAAGCCTGCCCAGTGCGTGTCAGACCACCCATCAAGTAGGATTCCGTAGTTGTTTGTACAATAATTTGTTTATCTGACATCTAATTATTATTATTGTTGTTGTTGTTGTTGTTGTTGTTGTTGTTGTTGTTGTTGTTGTTGTTGTTGTTGTTGTTGTTGTTGTTGTTGTCGTCGATGTCGTTGTTGCTGCTGCTGCTGTTATTGTTATTATTATCATCCCTATTGCACCACATTTATTCATTCCGCATTAATTGCTATTCGAATTAATGATCATGATACTCTAATGGTACAGGCGGAGTGAAGAGGGAAGGAGAGGCTTTGTTTGATGATTGTTCATATTTTATTAACGAGGCTTCGAACAACATGCGAGAAAGTCATTTTTACAGTCTTCTTATGGACTTTTCACGAAGTCAAATTAGCGATAACTTGATTGTCCCACTGAATTTGTTAATGTAATTTAAGCAAAATAACTTGAAACCTAATGTAAGTTCCAATCGAGTGATAGTACCTAGATTTTCTTCAGATTTTTTAAACGGTCGTTGAAAAATTAGGGCCGGGTCAGGGGCGCAATGCACATTGCGCATCACTTTGAAGTTTGATATTTCGCAAACGGGGCTTGGAAATGGAAAATGATCAATAAAACCCCAATTTCATGGTGAGAAACTTGCCGATTGACCCCCACTCGATGGGGAATGCCAAATGAGTTTCGCCCCAACTTTACATATAGGGAAAAACTGAAGCGAATTTTTTTTTTTTTCGAAATTTCGCTCCGATTTTACACATATGGTTGAAACGTTAAAAAATTGTTCTTCGAGACTTTGCCCCCGTTATACATATAAGAAAAAAACAGTTTAACAAAATGTCGCTTTGAATTGTATTGCAAAATTTTAAGAGAACCGTACAGAATAGTTTTTCGAAATTTCACCCAAATATTACATATACGGACAAAATCTAATCTCGCGTCACTTCTGCATTGGATTTTTTTTCGATCAAAAGTCTTCGGACAATATAATTTTGTACGTGAAAATGTATTCATATACAGGGTGTCTCATTTGAATAAGGGTCGCGAGTTATCTGAAGAATGTATCCCGTGAAAGAAATGATGTTTGAAAAAAAATGTCGTTCGGTTTAGAGGGCGGTTAAACGATGGTTATATTTCTAACTTAGCCGTCGGCGATGTCAAGGTAGCACGAAGGCCACCATCGCTCCATTAAATAGAAACTCTTACTTTCTATGACGCATAATTGAAGTCGCATTAAATACGTGTCCAATGAGAAAAAAAATTATCGCGAGCTTGAAAATTGCGGAAGTTATTACTCGAGACTCATCATCACGTTGCAGTGTTGGATTGGCATGTGACGCACGATTTGTACATATAATAAAATCGCTTTTTCAAAATTTCTGCTGTATTGAGAGAGAGGGAGAGAGAGGGAGAGAGAGAGAGAGAGAGAGAGAGAGAGAGAGAGAGAGAGAGAGAGAGAGAGAGAGAGAGAGAGAGAGAGAGGGAGAGAGGGAGAGAGAGAACGAGGAATGTCCCTGGAGGCATTGACGACGTGGGTCATCGTGCGCTCGCACAATGTCTCAATTCATGTAAAATCAGAGCCGAGCTTTAACCATGCATTTTTAGGGTTTATTAGGTATATATGAAAGTGTGTGAAAACAAATTATTTGTCAAGAGAATACAAATTGGTGGCGCACGAGTAGCTATAGCACTGCTGGTTTTCAGTCATCCCTCTCCGCGGCACGCAGTCGAACTGTCGTAAATTCAATTTTGGAACTAAGAGTGGAATTTTTTCCTTATTTATGATAGTTTTAGCAGTCGAGCACGTCGGAAAATTGAAAAATAATCAAAAAAAGAAATAAAGTCGGGTTTTTTTTTTTAATCGTTCTTCCGACCATAATTTGCATACAAAAAGTGATATATTTTTTTCAATTTCCAATTAATAGAAAGAAAAAAACGCTCGAGCTTGACTGTTGAAGTAATCTAAGAAGCTACAGCTAAAATTTCAAGTAGTTTGGACGAATATTGTTCGGGTGCTGCTGCGTGCCGGTTTCAAAAACATGGTTTTGAGAAAAACACGTTTAATGTCAGCGGCTTTATGAACGCTACACCTGATTATCCCCCCCTCCCCCCCCCCCCCCATAATCTAATGGCACCTTTTGATAAAAAGTAAAACTATCTTTGGTCGGTAACTTTTTCTGCAAAGATAATAGGCTTACAAGAGTCAAGAACTGCGTCTACCGGCGTGACATCGCCGAAGGCACTTTTTAGCGCTCGGAGATTCCCCTTAAAAATAGCTTGAAAACCACTTTAAAACTAATTTTCAGCTATTAACGAATATTCATAATATTGATGAAGGTTCAAAGGACTTTTTAAAAGCGTTTCCAAAAAAGAAAAGCACTTTTTCGAAAATGTTACAGTGCCGTCCTCCCGTTTGAGCGATATCATGAGCAGCGTCGACCAGGAAGATACATTTTTCTCCAATCGTGAAAGATAATTATTTTCGTAGACAAACCCTTAATGTAGATCTGCCGGATATTTGTTTGTCTCATCTCAAATACTATTCTAAATGACAGGTGAATTAAAACACAGTATAGAAATTATTGCCAAAAGTATTCTGTGACGTTGAAGTCTGCATCGTTGGAATGGAACATTTTCGTTTTTCCTCATTTTTCATTTCTTTATTTTTATTGTTATTGAAAGCTTTTTTTGCACATTGAGGTGGTGAATCTCTAATAAGACTATCCAAAAACCTTTAAGTGATTTTCGCAGCCTAAATCAGCGACAAAAGATATGAGCAGTCGAAAAGAATGAATTTTTGTCGCATTCCACCGATGCAAGCTTCAACGTCATGGTATTCTTTCACTGCAGGGAATTGCAAGGGTTGTTGCTTTTGTTTTCTGTTTTATCTTTTAAAGATATATTTACATTATTCGTAAACGAATTCCTTGGCCCTTTCTCCGCAAAAAGGATGTGTGGGGGGGGGGGGGGGGGGGACGAACTTAAGATTTCTTACCTTTCCGCTTGAAATTGGGCATCAGTATGTCAATATACATTTATGGATGAATATATTACCAAAGTTTGCGATAAAGGTAAACGAAAATGACAACGAAAGATGGGCATGACTAAGTTTACCAAAGCGTTGCTTACTAATTTAATTGCACCGCCACAGGCAACGGACAAATATCGTATTTTTATAATTTATTGCTCACTCCCATCTAATCCATAGCGATCCACCCGCGTTATTTACTTAGTAGAAGGAATGAACTCTTCGACTGCACACTTCCGCCATGAATCTCTGACGTTTTTTGAGATTTTCAAAGATGAAGGTTTGTAGATACGAAAAAAAGACAGTGTCGACCGACTTTCCAAGAGGTAGATTCATTCGGTGGTTTGAATTTGACCATTTTCGGGACAGTGAAAAATGAAAAAAATCGATTCCTTCGGCAGATTGATTGTTGAAAACGTATCACGTCTACGAAATATTTATTTTTCCTTACTTTAGTTACGGGCTTCGCGTGATATAAGAAAATGTGCATTGTGCCTTCGAAACTGAAGAAACATGTTTAGCCAGACGTTGCTCGTCTAGTCGTTTGCTATGTCGGCTGTGCAAATGCCGTGACATTCTGTACAGCCGTGTTCGAGAATACTAATCACCTGTAATCGTGTTCTATTGTACTGGCCATGTCACGTGACACGTGGCTGAAGTGCGAAATAAGACCCGACGAGGTGAAATGAGCCGACACTCTGTTTCGCGGCACTGTACACGGAAAAAAAAATCCTGTAAATTTTGATGGAAATCCCATCAAAATCTACTGTGTCTCACATCAATAGCGCCTCTCGGTACAAAATCTTCGATATTTGCTACGTAAAACTCTAAGAAGTGCACGCCACGTTTCACACAAAGAACTGTAGGACTACTGAGTTTATGCTTAGCGATCGATAAATTTTCGCAGTGTGAAACTGTGAACAGTAGATGAACCGACTCACGACTTTTTATAATGTGGACCTCTGAACAGTAGATGAACCGACTCACGAATTTTTACAATGTGAAACTGTAAACAGTACATGAACCGACTCACGAATTTTTACAATGTGAAACTGCAAACAGTAGATGGACCGACTCGCGAATTTTTACTATGTGAACTGTTAAAAGTAAACGAGCGGACCCACGAATTTTTACATTTAAAAATGTTATAAAATGAACGACTTCATTAGCAGTTTTTTACACTGTGAAATAGAATGGGGGGGGGGGGGGGTATCCCCATGCGCTTTGCCTAGTATTCTATTATTCCTTCCTCGCCTTTTGTCCCGCTCTCAGAATCTGAAGAAAACCATTATTAACATAGGGTGATAGATCAAGCGTGTTAAACTAATCGCAAAGTTCCAATAAATCAACGTGTACGGTCATTATATAAAAGACAAAAGTCGCACAAGACAAAATGTTTACGTGAAAGCGAGATGGAAAAGTACAAATACAATACCCACTTCGTTTTTTCGTCCTCTTTTCAACAGCAACAAATCTTTCACGGCATTTTTTCTTCACTAACAGTTTGTCCTTGTTCACTGTGTGTGTGTGTGCGTGTTTCCGTTTTCACATTGATTATAAATAATTGTCGTTTCTCGAAGACACTGCGCAGAACTTTACGCGACGAGATCCAAAAGAGCACTGAGTAGATGTCAAGACTGAGGGCGTACCACGCGATAGAATTTTTCTTTGCTGATTTAGGTGCAAAACACATTGTAAAAATGTAGGGTACACCCTGCGAGTCGTGCAGCGCTTACGTAGACGTAACCTGCACGTTCGTGGTGGCTAACGCGTCCACGCGGTTACAGCGTACATTGTAAAAATTCGAGGTACACGCGGTGTACCGCGCAATGTCGGCTGTAACTTCTACTGAGAGCTTTGAAATTTTTTTCATGCAATCACACTAATAAATTCAAATATCCGTATTAGTATTCAACAACCCGTTATCAAAATATGCTTTGCCCGATTTGTTAAAAAAACGACAATTTTCTCTGTTAAAACTAGATCTGGACGTATTAAATAATACCGAGCTACCATACAATTTGCAAGGTGTACACTGCAGTTTTTAATTTAAACTCACACCACATTTTTCAGAAGACAATACCAAATTTCAATAAGATTTAAACGCATTTTTAACATTTGCTTGTTGAAGAATTTTATGGTTCAAATCGGTGATTACCAGTCTAATCTCGCTTCTAATCTCACAAACGAAAACGACCCAGTTTCGCGGGATTATGGTGCCTGAAATACCTGCACGGATTCAGGTTTAAGATATTTCAACGATGCAAACTTCAACGTCACACGGAGAAAACAGGAGCCTCGAAGTTTAGAATTAACGGACAACACCACTGTGACGGCTTCAAAAAATCGATTTTTTGAAAACCATCTAGAAAAATCAAAATATATTTTAGATTAAGAAAGGCAAACATATACCGAGTGTTCCTTTTTTATCTTACATCTGATTTATCTCGAAATTTTCAGATCATGTATTGAGTATGGCAAAACTTTAAGGGTTCAAACGGAGAAGTTCGAAAAAATATGTTTTATTGATGCAAAATTAAAAATGGCGACTCTGTGATGGCCGACATGTTTGAAAAAATGAAAACATGACTTTTTTTATCAAAAAAATTATCTTCAGGCAACGTTTTTTCGATAAAGTCCCCAATTTTTAGGACAGAACACCATTTTTTCACGATTTTAGCGCCATCCCGGATGTACCATGAGGAGGTAAAATCTTCAACACCCCAAGTGTATGTGCGCGTGTGTGTGGGTGTGAGTTTCTTTCGGTCTGTTTGATAACGTAAACAATCCCATACAACGATTACGTCTATGCGGACCGTCACTTGCGTCACATCGTATTTAAAAAAAACATGTCGGTCATTTTAACGTTGAAACTTAAACTTTCGAACAAAAATTTAGAATGGTGACGTTAAGATGGTCGACATGTTTTTTTTTAAATATGATAAAACGGAAGTAACAAGCCTCAATTGAAAGTGTGTGCACTGGCACAGTTGCACTTGAGATATATAAGATGTTACCTTCTCTTGGTATATCCTCGACAGCGCTAGAATAGTCAAAAAATGGTGTTGTAACCTAAAAATTGTGGACGTTATAAAAAAAAATATTCCTCCAACAGTTGTGTTTTGCCTGACGAATTTTTTGAGAAAAAGTCATGTTTCCATTTGAACAAAAAAAACGTTTTAGCGTCGTCATTGTGACTTTTGAGGCAGAAAAAAAATATTTTTTTGAACGTTCCTGTTTGAACGATAAAACTTTCACTGTACTAAATACTTGACTGGAGCAGTAATTTTCGAGACAAATCAGGTGTAAGATTCAAATGGGTCACCCGATATAACTCACCAAATGAATTCATTGAATATGCATCTTCAGCTTTCAGCGAATAGTTTTATTCACTTCTCCATTTCTTGTCGGTGTTCTAACAATAAGTGTTTTTACTAAGATTGGTGCGGTGTCACGTAGTTTAGGCGTTTATTTGAAATGAATCATCGTACTTTCATGCACACCTGACCCAAATACCAACACCGCGATCACCTTGAGACCGAAACACAAGCGAATTTTCCGGAGTATCTTTTTTTTTCATTTAGCATGTACATTTACCACATTTTTTACTTATTATTATGGCTTGTTATTATTCACATTTACCGTAATCGACGCATACGTGAATTTGGTGCTCGTTGCACATAGCCCTCCTGTATAACGGACACTTGCTTTTAGTTTTATGATCGGCATTCTAAATACATAATTTACTATAGGAGCGCAGAATAAAAAAATACCTACGAGCATTTTCTATCGTAACTCACGTACATGTAGTAATAAAACACCCAATGGCACAGCAACGAAAAATGTTTTTACTGTTATCGCGCTACCGCATAAACGGGGTCGATTCGACCCCAGGTCCATTTTCGTCAGCTATCCTCAGGACACGGGCAGGATTAAGGATCAGTGCCGAGTATCCACCTATAGAGTAGACGTCGGGGGGGCGGGGAGGGGGGGGGGGGCATTCGAGCGCCGCACTGCGGCCGAATAGATTACCCCGTTTTGCGATCCAGTCAGCTGAAACAAATGAGGTCAAAATGACCCAGTGCGCAGTCGAACGTTTAACGCATGAAGATTATGGTAATCGTGGTAAGTTGTCACATTCTCTCGGTCAAGTATATGTTTCGGCGTTAGTCACGAACAATACAGAGTGCAGCTTAAGCATTGCAATTAGACTCTACCCCCGCGATCGATGATTCGTGTTCAGCCCACGCGGGATTAGGTGTTGTAATACACGGTTCAATTTTATAAGCCCCACGTGGTGGCCGCTCAATTGACCTCTCTGGTACTTAATTTCTTTGTTTTCTCTTTATCATGTGTTTTATTTTGTGAAAAAGTATTCTTAAATTTTCAACGAGCAATATGTGTTTAATATTTGTTTGTATGTTTCTAAATTTCTACAAATGACGTGCAAAATTATATAGTAATGTGACCAATACTTCGTAGTAATCTCACAAATTTATAGGAATATAAAATCATGGCTTCCTAACAATATATATATATATATATTGCCGTGTTTTTTTTCGTTTATTTTGATGTTCTTTTGTACTTTTTTCGGGCTTCCACTTTTCATTTTGACACATATGTTACGATTTTTCTTGCACCTTACTTAGTTTACGCCTTAGTTTACGCCAATATTTGCCTTTCGGCAAATATTGACTTTTGTTTTTCGACGAATTCTCAAAATATGATATTTCAAAAATATTTTCTGAAAATTACATGTCGGTGCGTCCAAAATTGATGGAGTTATGGGCGTTCATAGGTAAGTTCGGCGACCCAGTGAACGCTTGAATCGCGTTTTTCTAAAAATGACTTTTTCAAAATCGAGAAACACGATTTCTCAAAATCGCCGCTGTACCGATCAACTTCAAATTTTACAAACTTCTTTCGCATATCCATAAGCAGTGCTTGAACGACGGTATTGTTATTTCGAACATAGAGCGTTTTTTTTTCACCGAAAATCGATAGGTTCACTTTGTACTGCGGCCATTTTTTCAGAAACTAATATTTTGTTAGATCTTTCGTCCAAGCACTAGATAATATCTAGAAAAAACTAAATGCATTTGATTTTTGTCACTGCGAAGGACGTTTTTCAAATAGCTATAGAATGATCTATACAAACCATTGTATCTACCCAATCAAAACATATTTTTCAATACAATATGAATTGTAAAGGATACTCAAAACCATACACTACTTTAATGAAAAAAAGAAAAGAAGAGAACCTGCACACGTTTCGTCATTTAAAAAAAATCACGAAAACTCCGTTTACGAACCAGGTGTAATCCGTTAAAACCAAAAATCGAACAAAGATTGTATACATGTAGCTAGTATTGCCAAACTATCCTTATATCGATGTATTAATTTTCTCTACACGGAACTAAAATGTTCCATTTGAATACGTCAATCAACTGCTACAATATACTCATTGGCAGAACGAGGAAAAAAAAATCCACAAGACAATGATTATGGAAGCATACACAGGGTGTCCGAAATGTCACGCAACATTTAACATGCGCGGCTTATGCATATTGTTGCGTGACATTTGGGACACCCTGTATTAGGTATGAAAACAATGTGAAACCCGCACAAACGACGGATAATCGACGGTCTCCCCGCGGTCGTCCTCGCGAATGGCATTTGATGATGTGAAGAAAAACGTTGAATATTATATCCTTGCCGAACGCGCGTAACGCGTAATTTTCTGTTGCGTAACTTGCGTGCGGTTTGTCTAGTTGGATATACGAGCTGCTACGATGAGGGACTGTTCCGCCTATAGGCATCATGTCCGTCCTCCCGTGTATTCTGACAACATCGTTAGTCACAATTTGTTGTTTCATCGCAAAAAGTATCGCATCTCTGCTCTCAATTCGACCACATCGTTACATTGAATTATGACCCTATTTTTTCGACATTATTTTTTATTCTCGTTAAACATTGTCATTGCTGCGCCCACCGTGACTCCGTCTATTTCGGGAAAATTCAAGTTTTTCGTGCACATACTATCTGTGGGAAATATATATATATATATATCGTGAAAACTTGTGCAAGAAGCAGGCAATCGAGCCGAAAGTCGATTTTTGAAAATTCGTATCTATTTGTAATGACGATCACGACGCTAATAATAACAGTAGTAGTGATAATAGTAAACCGAAAACGAATCTCGGTTGTCAAATAACGTTTTTGCCTGGGCCAATACTTAACGGGGTGGCGTCTCATTCGCGCGCTGACCTGCACTCTGACTATTGAGCCGCAGGCACTTTCACTGAGCTTTCGATGTTAACAAAAGTGATACTCCATGAAATGTAGCCGGCCCTATCGGCACAGGTTAATTTCCAGTTTCCCTGTGACCTCGTGAGACACAGCAGTGTATTGGCAAACGTGTTCGGCTGCGAGCAACAGTCGTCTCGAGGGCTCGGGGTAACCGCAAATAGTGAGACAACAAGTGTGGCATAGAATTGGAGTAAGCTCGTAAAAGGGCATAAGGGTATATTTACAAAGTAACGCCTCAAATAATTGCGATAATAATAATAATAACAATAGTCATAACAGCAGCATCAGCAACAGTCGCAACAACCAAATTGAATATTTGCAATGCTGATTCGGGACATGATACAAGCTTAACACGTTTATCTTCGTCGGAAAACAAGTTTTTCACCTATCTACCTTTGAATACGATTACCTATATCTGATATTTTATGGGAAGCGGGCATGTGACAAGGAGAAATTCTTTACTCTTCGAATCGTGTATTACGTGGATACGCAAAAATATTTTGGGCGAGGGATGCCCCCCCCCCCCCCCGGCCCCTTACCCTGACTTTTTTCAAACGCTGTCCTTCTTTTTCGCCCAGCCCTATACACAGCGTTGGGTTTCGCGAGGGGATTCACCCTTCCTCGGCACGGAGAATACCAAGTATGCACACCCACGTAAATGCGTCGATGGAGCTGATCGATGATTAATGAACGCCGCAAGGTAAAGAGCAATCGATGATACCTCGCGCACCGAGCCGTGAGCCAACGTGTCACATGATTTTTCAGAGACCCCCCCCTCGTAACTCAAGATGATGAAAAATACAAGGCTTTTTTTTCAGGACGACTTGATTCGCGCATTGGGCTCTCATCACTCTGTACAAAAGTATCATTGTCGTTTAGACCGCAACGAGTTGTTATGCTAATCGTAAAAACGTCGCGTTATCGCTACCAGAATTATTATTTGTTTCTCGGTGGAAGTAAGCAGTCATTGCAGGTGGGCATTGTATCATCAAGAGAGAATAAACTTGGCAGTCATTTAATTCTCGTCGCAGTGATATTTGATTACGATACTTCGCTAGGAATGAATAACGGCATAGTTCATTATGAAACCGCAGCTTAGGCGACTCATTGAATGAATGAATAATCGGGATGGTAACGAGTGGATTAAACATCGTCGGTTAATCATAAGCCACATTGGACACGGAGATATTTCTAATCGTCGTTCAATCATTCTTGTGGTTCTTGAAATTGCTCCCTGCCCCTTTCTCGCAGTATTGAAATATCGAATATTAAAATGATTTGTATTGTTTGGAAAAACTTTGAAGAGTGGGATGAGTTACGTGGTCTGAGAACTATTTAATTAAATTGAAGGATATTGCAAAAAAACGAATTTGCAGAAAAAGCAAGAAGAGAAATTTGCATATTTCAAGAATAGATCATATAATTACAACATAAAAAAGGATTTTTTCATTCTCACGATATTTTTTAACGTGGGAAGGTCAATAAAAAATGGAGGGAGAAAAAGTCAAGTAAATAAATATAGTGCGCCGAAATATTCCTAAGAGAATGGAGTAGTTGTTGTCTTACCTTCCGTTGACATGCACTCAGGGCGTGTTACGATCCCTGGCTCATTAACTAATCACCACTTTCGACCTCGCTTCGTTATCACCACAAACTTTATACTTATTTTTATAACCCGAGAATCGTTGAAATGGTTATTGCAAAGATACGATAATCACGGAGGTGCGGCTTTTCTCACAATGCACGAGATATTTCGAACAGAAAACGAAGAAGAAAAGGGAGAAATAGTGACAGTGGGAAGAGCGATGAAGAGGAAGAGAGGGAGAGAGAGAGGGAGAGAGAGAGGGAGAGAGAGAGAGAGCGAGAGAGAGAGAGAGAGAGAGAGAGGGAGGGAGAAAGAGCTTTAAAAGAAAAAATATTGCGATGCAGAATGATTAGGGTTAAAGTGAAATGCGAGAGCAGCCGCGGCCGTTCACGGCGGCATCGTCCAAAACACTGGCGATTCGGATCGACGACGCCGGGCGTCGAAGTGTGCTTGGCGTCGCGAGAGGTCCCCCTCGTGTGTGCACTTGGGTGCTGCTCTCCCACAGTGACTACTTTTCTCCCTCCCTCCCCTCTCTCTCTCTCTCTCTCTCTCTCTCTCTCTCTCTCTCTCTCTCTCTCTGAAATAGTCTGCATCGTTTTGCAATGCTTGGCTCTCCTTACCAGCTTGTATAATTCTTTACCGAAAAATGTCCCCTTTCAGTCCATCATCACCCTCTTCGAGATCATTGCTAGCGGTTTCGTCTTCATTTCTGTCATTTTCTATCCTCGAAACGTTGCGAGGTACAGTGATTTGCCATTTTATGAAGGAACCAATTTCATCCGTTGATATCGGTGATTCCCGTATCCGAGAACAGACGTAATTTTTTTTCAGGATTCTGCTCCGGTCGTGCAGAGGATTAATTTTTTGTTTTTGTTTCATTTGGATATAACTGTAGAATCAGGCACTATATTCCCTAATTAATATTGTATCTATTGAATCATTTTCTTTCGGAAGGAGTATTTTTTAATGGACATTTTCTACCATAGTTCCACGGAATAAAAACCTTTGAGATTTTTGACGTTATAGACAAATGAACGAGTAAAGAAAATGCCTTTCTTTTGGTGAATGAAGCTGCATAGTTTTGGTATAGCTCGCATGAATGCGCACCCTCGCCTTTGGTACTTCTCTATCGTTCGTCCTTACGCCTCTATGCTCGTCCTTGCTGCTCACTAAACATTGGCGGATTTTTCGGCTAAGCTCACTGTGCCAATCAGTGTGATCGTTCCGCGATTTTGTCTTCTCAGGGATTTTGCCTTTTTTTCTTCGGCTGCAGAGGGTTGCAATGAGAAAAAAGATAGAGATAGTGGGGAAAACGAGAATGAGAGGGGCGAGAGAGAGAGAGAGAGAGAGAGAGAGAGAGAGAGAGAGAGAGAGAGAGAGGCAGAGAGGGAGACCATGGGAGCAGCGTCTATACCGGATTGGCGAACGGTTTCGCGGGTCGATCTATCGCTGGCTGTGCTGAGCGCAGGCGCAAGACCCTTAGCTGCGATTTTCTGTCCCTTTCCCTTTCTCCAGCTCACTCTTTCTTACTTTCCTTGTCACCCTACCACTCTATCCGTTGCTCTCTCTTGCTCTCTCTCTCTCTCTCTCGCTCTCTCTCGCTCTCTCTCCCCCTCTCGCTCTTTTCGCTCAATCGTCCTACGCGAAGATCAACTTCCGCGTGCACGAGTTATCCAGTTATTGGCCACTCGAGCAGACGAAAAAACAATACTTTTCGAATTTCACCCCTTTATTATTTTCTCATTTTTCTTCCGAGTATTCGTTATGCTATCGATAAATTCTAGAGTTCTCGTGAAGGCGAACTATTCGAGCAACCCACGGAACAGACACAATAATGCAAAAAAAATGTAAAAGCTCATAAAGCCTCGTCCTCTCTGGTCAAACATTTTTCAAACTTACTGTTCTTGCAAATGCAACTTTTGATCCGAACAGAATAATAGATAACACCAAGTACACAGACAAACACACGACGACATCCACTTTTCACTCAACATTTACACATTTCGCTACGTTCACGCAGCAATGCGAAAAATGCGGAGATGAAGGAAATAAAAAATGACAAACCTCGAGATAGATGTGGAAGAAAGAACAGTACGAGTGAAAAATTGCAACGGCGGAATGAAAATGATGAAGATCAGGAAAAAATGATGGCAAAAAATACACCAAGAACCGACAGGAAACGGTGCCACATTATTCGTGGCGGAGCAGCAATGAGTAAACAATGCAGTTTTATGAATAATCAGTGTCAGACTCGTATTTTTTTCTTCGCGATTGCACGCGTCGTCGATGCGTTGTTTTTTTTTGTTTTAACTTTTTCTTTATGTCCAGCGTGCCTCGACAGGACGGGGTCGCGAGTATCGGTTCATGTGCATCGTTGTTGCTTCATCGTCTCTCGATGTTTTATCGGGCGTTGAATTCACGCTTGAAGAACATTGTGACTGAACAAATGAGATACTCTCAAAACGACGACGAGTTTTTTTGAAATGTTTATTTCCAATTCCATTTCTCGGCTCTTTTTCCTTCAATTTTTCTATTATCGCGTCTAAAGTGAGGGGAAAGAGGAAGAATTGATTTCTCAAAGCGTGCCGAAGGAAACCTGATTGATTGGCAATCTATCACACGATGTGAATTGAAGGGCAGAAAATACCATCGATTATTTTTAGCCACGCTACATTGATAAAATTCACTTTTTTTCTCTCTCTCTCTCTCTCTCTCGATAATCCGAGTATGGAAAGGTAAGGGAACTAATTGCACTCAACTTTATTGACATTTGAATGGGAGAAGGGACAATCTCGTCAGGGCTGTCTCGTTAGGATATATTTACCGCCACACCTCGAACTTCCGTGTCTATTGGCGTTTTATTTTATGCTACTTCGTTCAGGAAGACGGTGGTGCGCGCGTTCAATAAAGCGCTACCCCCGAAAAAGTATGCTTTTACAGCCGTATAGATATCGCATACCTATACAAGCAAGTGTGTTGGAAGTATTCGCGTTGCGTCTATAATCATTTGCAACAATGACGTCGCGTGGCTAATGAAATAATTTCAGCCCTCGTAAGTTTTGCAATATTCGTACCCATCGTGTCGACCGATGGCAATTTGTTCCGGCTCGTTTCGCTACTCTCCGACTTGTCACATCCGCCCGGAAATGGTGGATAGGCTCTTTAATCGTTCTCGCATGAATACGACTCTTCGCGTATGCCCCCCTCCCCCTCGCTCCCCCTCTTTGGGCGGTTATAGTACTACAATCTTTTTGCCATCGAACGAACCATATTTTTACTCTGGTTCGACATCAAGCGATTTTTCTTATCCTGCCTTCGTTGGTTATCGGGCCTGCATAAGCAGTTGGGGTTTTGATGAGAGTATTGTGATGGCGATGTCGGAATTGAACATGCAATTAACACAGTCTTGCCATTTTTTTTTTTTTTTTTTTTTTTTTCATTGAAAAATCTTCTTACAACTAGGGTAATTTGAAATGAAAATGAAAAAGTTTACGTATAGTACAACAAGGCACCTTTCGTACGAGTTTTCTAAAAATTGAACATTTACGGTAATGAAAGATGTACAAAAAAAAACTTCGTTCCAAGTTAAAGTTAAAACCCTAGGTTGTAAAACGATGCATAAAAAATCGTGTTTTGGAAATTTCGCGCTTATACAGAATCCTTAACGACTCGTCAAATAGAGCGCGGACAGCTCTGTTCGTTTGCCATATCGACGCGCGATAATAACTCAGTTTGCGATGCACCATTAATGAGGCCTGCACCATGAATGCACCATGAATGAGACACCGATGTATGTGTCGAATAAATGTTATCGCGCGGAAAATTGGCAGAACAGCCCCAATAAAATTCGGGACCTTCAATGGCTCAAACGTGGCTGTCCTGATAGGGATCGCTGCAATACAACCCAAATAGGCTCTGATACGGGGTTTTCGTGGGCCTGGGGGAGACGGATACATTACAAAAAGATTAAGGGAGAATACCAAGTGAGGATCTAGGCCGATATTGTTGCGGCACTCAGGGGAAAATAATAAATGCTTGAATAATATATTTTTGAACATGGTTCATCCAAGTAATGAGCGGATCGCTAAATTGCTAAAGTATAACGTCTTCAAAGCTTAAGCCTTCGAGTGCACACTGGGTCGTGTTTTTTACGTGTTTTCCAACGTACGCTCCACTTTTCACGAATGGTTTGCATTTAATTTTCGTTTTCGTCACAAAATAAGATTAGTGCCATAAAATACGGATAATTTACTACAAAAATCGTCTCTACAAAAAAAAAACGAAAAATGCATATTTACCGGAATACAAGGATTTTAAAAACGCCTTGGGTCAGATGCACTCATAGGTTGGCGGCGGAGGTGTGCGCTCGAAGGGTTATTTCGTTACCATATAAACCAAATTCGACATGGTGAATTCGTAAAACAAACACTCAATCGCGTTTCAATCCGTTACCTTAGTTTTTCAAAGGGACAAATCCAATATCTTCGAGGATACTGAATTCGTATGATTATCATATTATATTTTATTTTTTCAAATACAACGACTCGTCGCACTCCATCAACTATAGTTATATAGTGTAGTAATACGAAAACCCAAACAAACTCGTGAAGTCTTCGAGGCTCGTTAATTGAAAAATAGTATGATCGTCCTTTGAAGATCCTTATAATAAAGCCTTCCATACTAACTTTTTGGCAAAACTTTTATGGACTCGATCAACAAAGGCCTGGCCCAACTTTCATTCGCACTGAACTCTAAAGTTTTTATTATTTCCAGCCTACAGTCTCCGAAGAAATGTGAAAAATAAACATCTAAGGCATTTAGGGCAGATTAATAAAAAAAAAAACAGCAAATTTAACTGTAATCGATATGTCTTCGAGATGGATCATATGCACAATTGTGCTAAATTGCTTGAATATCGATAATTATGGTCTCGACATCGATGTAGCAAAACTTCTAGCAGCTTCACAGTTTTCATACTTTTATCTGCGTTCAAAGAAAACGCTATACATATCCCTCAGCATTATCGGGCTTGACCCATCTGAATCAAATTCGATAACTTCGAAAAGATCAGTGATAAGATGATCGAGTTATGGGCCCTACGATGACAGATATATTTTCGGTAGGATATCATGATGCCCAAAATAAATGTACCCAACTAGTTATTTTTCCCTGCAGGCGGCCTCGAAGAGTAACCAAGGAGTTATTGTTTGGACACACGATGGATATTGGGATCACGCAACCTTACTTTTTTTTTTTTATAATCAATACAATGTAATCTGCCCGTCCTCTCTCTCTCTCTCTCTCTCTCTCTCCCTCTCTCTCCCTCGCACCTCCCCAACAAAGACCTGTCACGTTCTTATAAATTTGCTGTCCGCAGATGGAACAAGCGCCTAGTTTTCGCTTTCTTTATTTCAACGTCTTTCCAAATAACAATTTCGCTGGGATCGGGAAAAATTTCGAGTTGTTCCAAATATGTCGCATTCAGATAAAATTCGGCATGTCGGGCTCGAAATTTGTAACGACGAATTAAGATCTCCTGCGGCACCACGAACTTGGGACTCTGAAATTTAAAGTGAAAAAGAAAAAAGAAAAACGATTATGGTCGTTGCGTATAAATGCATTTGGATCCGCGAATCCGGGCCACGCGGACTCGAGTGACTGCACAGAATGGCCTTTCGCGAATGAAACATAGTGGACCACTTAGTTGGGACACCTGATTGAATCTCCTGGCAATCAATCTCGTTCATTGATCAGACCTCCGAGGAGACTAGATAGTCCAGGTATCCAAACTCGTCGGTGAAGATAATAGGAAAACGCGTCCGTCAATTCACTAGGCAATTCGTGGTATAGTGATAAATAAGGACACGCAGTGAAATAAGTTGTCATTCCGTTCTCATAGAGACGAATCGCACTGTGATTTATTGTATTCGCTGTTTGTAACCAAAGACAATTTTCTAAGCCTCATATTTCTTTTTCGCATTTTGAGTTTGTTTGGGCTTGTTCGATGTGTCGGCAGTGTTGTTTTACAGGTTAATAACCGAGAAGGAAAATGCTTTGTTGCATAATGAAAATTGAATAATCTTTTCAGTTGATTAACTCGCGATAAAGCGTTTTTTTTTAGTGTCACATAATTGAGAGGTGTTTTAAGAATCTATTAGAATGTTTCGAAAGTTTCTGTCGCCATCTACACACGGCTGCTTTATCTGTCAACGTGTAATACGAAGAAAAGAAAAATTTTCGTAGCGTAGAGCACGTAAAAATATGAATTTAGACAATTTTCAATCGATACCCAGTTGACAGAATGAAAATTCGGTCTAGTGGTTTTTATTTGACACATATTGAAGCTCACTGGATATTGCAATAAAAAGACGACGATGAAGCTGGCTGAAGGGAGTCACACCGATCTCCGATAACGTCCTCCGGCCGGCAAGAATTTTCCTCCAATTGGTAAACCTGAAACGGAATGTCAAAATAATTTGCGTTATAGATAAAATTTGCCTCTAAAGTACGGATAAAAGTTGAAAAATATCGATTTTTCAGTAGCAAATGGTGCACGTACGAAGAGAAAAAAATGTTGAATACAATTTTTTTTTTTCGCATAAAATTTTTCACCGTCAAAGCTTCTTCTGCGTACTTCGATGTAAAATGTTATGAGGTTCGAAAAACATGCAAGCCAATGAAATTCAAGTTGATCGGTGAGAAAAATTTGCGATGTAATGTTGTTGTCGGCCGCAGGACACTATCGCCACAGAGGTGACTCAATTCATCCAGATTGAGCGCTGTTAGTCTGCTACGAAAATTGCTAAAGATACTCGAAGATATGTAGCACAATCAAGGCCGATGAAAAGAATTTTCATTCTATAAAATGAGTGGCCATGAAAAATGGTGTTTAAGTGTGCATCGTTGGAGTGCAGCGAACATTTTTCTTAATGTTTTAATTTATTCATTTTGTTTACCGCATCGAAACTTGTTTTTTTTTTCCCTGGTTTTCGGTTGTGGATCCCGAAAAGAATGTTGAAAAATACTTGGGTGACCTTTTAAGCCAAATGGGGCGATAAAAAATTGGGCAGTACGGAAAGGAAATATTTTCATTTTATCCTGATGATGCCATGACTTCAATACCATCGTAAAAAATGTTGAAATTTACCGCGCTCTAGAGTCTCCCTTGAAAAACACTTTGCAATAGTATCTATTGAAACACGAGTGATCGCAGTTTTCGTTGGATAAATTTGCCAAACAGTGCGCATATATAGTATACTTATCAGCTGACACGATGAGAAACGCCCGCCCTTATTTTCCCCGTGAATCAGAGCGCATCCAATTTGAATCCAATCCTCGAAAAATATTGTCATATCAATTGGAGACTCGTAATTATTTGCCTGACAATTTTTGCGTTTATTTGTACGAGTTGGATTTATTCCATCCACGATTCTCGGGACTTTCTATTAAAAAGTTATGGAACGAGGAAAACTTATCTGTGAACGACGTCCGGACTGTAAGAGATTTCGACGAGCCGTTCTCCGCATCGGTGTGGTGGGTCACGTACAAAAGTCCGGTTATTATTTATTTCTCGGTTCTCCATTGTCACAGCTCTCGTGAGCCCGTTTATCGGATTTACCGCCTACGTTAACCGTTTTTTATACCCGGCGATCAGTTGCGCAGTGTGCCAGTGAGAAACGACACGTTTTGCTCGGTTCTGTTGTGCTTGGGACCACCCTCCATGCGCCCGATATGGACGAGACCCGATCCTCGAACAGCCTCCGTTATTAATATTAGGGAAAAATGCATCTGTGCCGCGCGCATTCCGAAAGAAAATGCACTTGAGACGGTTAACGAGGAGGGAGCCATCCGAATGTTTCTAACTTTAACAATTTTGTCGTGTAGGATTAAATTGACCAATATTTTTGTTGTTTCGTACAAAACGATTTAACTGTTATCGTTGCATTTCAATTTAAAAAAATGAAGACAACAAAATTCAAACGTACTTGAAATTTAAACTTGGAAATTGACATTGCAACGTAACTTTCGCAGCAGTTTTCGTTTTTTCGACGAAATTTCGCGATAATCTTCGGATTTTTTTTTTTTTTTTTTTTTTTTTTTTTTTTTGGACAGTACCGATTGTGAACAAGAGTGGGCTCTTGGATACAGTGTCTCGTCACGTCTCTAGTGATGATGTGTGGTGGGGCTTATGTACGAATACGTCGCAGCGTGGCATCCTAGCGGTACGCACAGCGACGTTTTGCCGCAGTCGGACCGATCGCGCGCGAGTACTCTAAGAAATGCAAAATACACGCACGGCGTCCTCGTGCAATTGCCTTAGCACGTGTAATTTCATCTCAAGGCCATGCGTCACACCGACCGAGCAGCGAATTTTACTGTTCCCTTAATTTTTTTAATGAGTGTATTTGCCTTCATTTGGGTTTGTTTTTATTCGTATTCGTATTAAATATGGGTAAGGTAAGGTCGACGGCGCATGCACCTCGATCGGGAGAATGAAAAAGACAAACAGAAGCTATCCTGTCCCCTTGTCGCACACACGGTAGTGACGGTAGTGGTCGTCACAGGTAGTGACGAAAAATGGAATGGAACAAGTGGAACGACCCAAGCGCGATCGCCCGGTCGATTAAACTTGCGTCGCGCATTTTTCGTGGAAGACGATTGATACTTGGCGAAAAAGATAAACCTGATTTTATTCTCCTTTCGATGAAGCGCAAAATGAGAGTGTCGTTTTGACATTTCCGAAATGTCAGCGGTTTCGGGGGGAAAAAAAAACAACCGGCAACGGATTTTCATCTATGGCATTTTCTCCGGAGCTGGAATATATTTAATATTACACGCACATGCATGTATAATGTAATAAATATATGATTGTGAAAATAGCGTAAAAAGTAAAATTAGCAGCGAAGAAAATGGTGTAAAGTGATGTCGAGAAGGTGCGATCTTATTTAACAAATGGGCGGGTCATTTTCAGAATTCTCACGGATCCTCGCGTGTACGTAATCGTGAAGGGCGGCGAGACGGAGATTCGAGGGATCTCATCGTTTTGGAAAATAATTGACTCGACCTCAACGAGAAGCGACGAACTCGCGCCGGAAGTCGATAAACACGTGGCTACCGTAGTTCTCGACCTTCCGAATTTCGCGTCCAGCGAGGCTTTCGAAGCTTTCGCCACGATTTCTTACACTCTGGGTGAAACAAATTTGCAAACGCCCGTGCCAACGTTCCATTTACGAGTGAACAACGTAATGGACAGAAATTTCGCGCCAAAGTTTAGCGTTAATATGGAAAATACTGTCCTCGCGATAAAGTCGATTTCGGTCGAGCGAGAACTCGTTATCCCGATCGATAAAGACATCGGCCAACGACTGTTCGCCTTTCTCGAGGCGAACGGCTTCAAAAATGTTGCCGACGAAATACCCGATGTTTACGTCGCCAAGAACAAGGAATTCTATCGTCATTGCATCTTCGAAATTCTCACGATCGACCATACCGCGGCTCCTGTTCGTATATATGCTCGGTAAGTGAAGAAATAATTAGTAGTAATCGATCATTTCGATCGCAGGGCTATAAAATCCGGGCGGTTCAATCGACTCCGATAAAATTCGAGGCTTTGAAAAAAAGATTGTCGAATCGACCGATGAAAAAAAAAAAAAAAAAAAAACTTCAAAACAACTCGGTCCTCACCGGATGTCCACAAAATCCGTCGAATTTATAACTCCCAATTGCTGTTTGAAAAAAAAAAACGCAAATTCTTCCGCATCTCTCGGAGGAATGCGCACGCACAGTCTGTGATGCCGATTACTTTTTCCACGTATCCGCTCCACCGACAGCTGAAAATTCCATAAATGTGGCAATCAAACTTAACTCACATCCCGAAAACTAACGTTTATGCTTGCCATCCGTATCCCTCTGACTTTCCAAAATTCAAAAGAGCACTTTCACAATATGAAAATGAGTCGAAACGTGAATAGTTGTATTATCGAAATTCCTAAAACCCTTCCTACCCTTACGATGCCCGAAAGTATCGCGCGTCCTTCGAAAAAAATCATAAGAATTTTTTACCTCGCCAAAGGTATACTGAAGCTTGTTTTTTCCTAAAAATCAAAAGTACACCGAGTCATCTCGAGGTAATCGTTCGTCTTCTTCGCGACACGTTCGCGGACGTTGTTCTAACGGATACGGAGGACAGAGCGATAGAGGCTGCGAAGGCACTGGAACGCGAGCTGGGGCTCGAACTCGCCGGCGGTGATACTGGAACATTGCACATGGCGCGAACCATCACCGATCTTCTCATCCCGTAATAAAAATTCGTCCTCAATTTTTGCAAAGCTGTATGTACAACTTACAAACAAAACAAACAGAAACGACACGCTCAGTCGGGAATGGATAGTTGGAACTTTTCTATAAACGGCCAATACATTTTTTCAATGATTTATTTTGTTAAACTATATAAAGCACATATTTATAATAGATGTTTCGCGTGAGTAAATGAGTGAGTGGGTGTTTGAGTGTTTTTTTTTTTTGTTACGTATGGAATTCTCTGAGCACTTTTGATCGATTGAGGCTAATCGTCGTTAGGACCGGGACAACTCGATTTGCCTGTTTTCGAGATCACACACACGTGCGTGTGGGTGTGTGTGTGTGTGTGAGTGTGCGTGTGAGTGTGTGTGTGCGCGCGCGCGCGCACGCGTGTGTGTGTGTTCGTGTATCCCTCGTCTTACGCTCAATGTACTATCTTCTCTATATTGCTCTTTCTTGCGATTTTTTCCTTTTCCGTCGCCGATTTTCTAAAGTATAGACACATATTCTTTTGCTTGTTTCGAATGTAAACGATTATTACGAAAACTGTAGGTTTGTTGTTGCAGATGCAAATAAATATATGGTCACGCTCTGGGGGCTCAAAATTTTTCTTGTGCTCGCCCTACACACACACACACACACGCGCGCACACCCACACAGGAGAACCCATTAAAAAAGCATTAAAATAATTTCAAAAGATGGGTTCGTGCAAAAAGGGATTCCTACAAAAGTTTTATGGTTTCAAGGGGGACATCCGATGGTAAAACGGACATTTTTTTTTGTCAATACTTCTACGAGATACCGCGGTAAGTTTTATTTTTTTCGAACGGAAAGTCATGGTTTTTTATTCCAGAAAAATAGCCGATTTCCAGATGTGTCCGATGAAAAAAATTCTGCGTGTGTAGGGGGTGGGGCGAGCGAAAGTAGTCTTTTGTTCATGCACTAGCGCTATGTAAAAAATCCGAAACTGCCACTTAAGGGGTGAGATGCAGTCAGAATTTTCGAATAATCGATTTTTTAAAAACATTTTCTTGAAGTATGATGTTTCGAAAATATTCCCTGAAAATATTTCAAGTCAATCCGATGAATAGTTTCCGGGATATCTCACAATTAGTGAAGGGGCGTCGGGTCCCCATGGCAGGCACAAACGCGCAAACGATAATACCCGGGAAGGCAGAATGCTTCGAAGACAACAACAAATTGATATTTTGGAAGCTTCCACATCGGCGAAAGGATGATTCGATGTAAGTAATTTTTCAATTAGTATTTCTATACATAAATTAAAGGTAAAATTGGAAAACTCTTTCAGAAATTCTCAAAAATGTATTACTCAAAAAGTATGAACTTCAGCAAAATTTTATAAAGAATACGTTCGTTTTGAAATTGCCCAAAATGTAAAAAAAAAAAAAAAAAAATAATTTATCCCAAAAACTTTAATTTTTTGAAAAATTGTTGTAACAATTGGCTATAAACAATTGAATGCTCGACTTTTCGGCAAAAATTTGTCGTATTCGGATTCAGCGGATCAAAATACTTAAAAAAAAGTTTAGCTTCATCCGTCGAGCTCTAAATTTTACGCGTTTTTCTCGAAACAATGTTTTTCACGTCGGTGACCACTATAATTCAAAAGACACTCGATGGATTTTGATGAAATTTGGTGTGCTTATTGATAGCATTAAAAACTAGTCCTTGATCGAAGGATTTTCATTTTTGTTGAAAAATTATATATATATTTTTTTTAATCAAGAACTCCATTTATTATTAAACTAATGATTTTTTTTTTTTTTTTTTTTTTAAATTAATTTCAGATGATCCAGTAAAATTTTATGACGGTCACCGCGAAGCACTACGTGTCGAAGGGGGTCCGACAAAGATGGCGATATTTTTATGAATGATCAATATTTTTCTTTGAAAATTTGTACAAGTCAAGTTGAAATATATCATAAAACGTATGTGTAACCACTTTTGTAAAACAAACTAAATTACTATAAAAAAAAAAAATTATTGAAAATGCTCGATTTTTTCACGCCTCTGACTGCATCTCACCCCTTAAGAGCAATAACTGATCATATTGCTCGACACAAAGTCGAAACTCGAAAAATCGAAAGTTACCACGGTAGCACGTAGGGCTATTGACGAGAAAAAAAAAAGTTATACTGGCATCGGATATCCCCCTTAAAAGCATGAAACTTTTGTAGAAGACACTTTTTTGTGCGACCTGATCGTTTCGATTAATTTAAAAATCTGCTTTTAACGATACACCCCATAGATATGATGAGTAATTAACTAGTAATTAGTCACTCGAAAGCACCTATAAATATTGATTTTTGACGAAAAACTTGGAGACAAAGATTTAATGGTTTGTCAATGTCTACATTTTCATAGGCTTCGATTTTTTTTTTTTTTGAGGTGCGGTATCAAACTGATTTAAAGGGCACCTAAGTAGGGCACAAAAAAACAAAACCAATGAGCTACAATACCATGACCTTGCGATGACCTTGAGATAAATGATAAAAAAAAAAAAAAACGTGCGGATCGGTGGTTCGATAGAAGAAGTCCAGTTGCCTGGCCACCTCGTTCGCCCGATTTAATACCGTTGGACTGTTTTCCGTGGGATACAATGAAAAGCTAAGCCTACAGAGCTAAACAAACCACTCGGAAAGATACGAAGGAAGACTTTTCGCATCCTTCAGATATGGAATCGTAAAATGTATCGTGGTTCATGGACAAATTTTTCCCACAAATGATTCAATGTCATTTGCGTCTGAAGGCACTGCCGCCGTTTTGTTGCTTGACGTGCATTAATTACCGTTTTGCAAATTTTTTGGTACTTGATGCGCATCCCACGACATTGTAGGTCATTGGGTTCGTTTATTTGTGCGCTACATTTGTGACGAAAAAGAAAAGGCTTCTCAAAACATTAGAGAAATTGACGGTGGCTTTGTAACGGAGTCGATACCTCTGCTTGAAAAAAAAAAAAAAAGTCAGTTACTAACTTTTAGTGAATAACCCTGCAAAAAATCCTAAAAAACTTCAGATATATATACACCCACACCCACACACACACACACACACGCGCGCGCGGCCATTTGGAGTAATCAAACAATCATATCTATTTTCGAACGGAAACGTGTACCAGGTACGAAAAAAATGACGAAATGAACGTGCCTACACTCTCGGACAATGAGAGGAAAATAACCATACTCGGCTCTCATCGCGATCTTTGCGTTTTATTTCATTTTTGTTTTATGTGAAATTTTTTGGCACCGACGATGTCGCAGTGTGAACATTTGGAAATAAAGTTAGCTTCAAGGTCCCTGAGACTCGTGTCATCTCGGTTGTCTATCGAGAGGAATATTTATTTTAATGCAGCTCGTTACGACACCGCAGAGGTCCTGTACAATTTATTTTCGCAGGCTTTCGTGCTTCTCTCTCTCTCTCTCTCTCTCTTCATCTATAATGAATATATCTATCTCTTTGATCGTTTCTTTCTTTTTCCCTCTCGGTTTTGTTGTAGGTCAACTCGTTTTCCCCGACTTTTTCTCTACTCGCGTTACACACAACTATTTAAGTCTAGCCTATCGTTAATCAAACTGAGTCAGTCTATCTAGAGTCGCAAGTATCGCTAATTCATTAGAATTTTAATATGGCAAGTTTTGTTTCTCCTTGATTTCTCACCCTTCTTTCTGATCTTTTTTTACTTTTGCGCTGCTCTACGTTCGGACGAAATGGGTTAATTTTGTCCATCTTTCTCCCCCCCCCCTCCTCTCTCTCTCTCTCTCTCTCTCTCTCTGAATAACATCGATGGAGCATCAAGTCGTGAAAAATCATTGACACAATGGAAGGTAATGAAAAACGTGATATATATATATATATATCTATATTTCGCTGATTGTTAAAAAAAAACGTAAGAATCCGAATAACGCAAAGAGTAACGGGATTTAAAAAACCCTCATAACCGAAGGAGTTGCTGACGCGAATTCTCGGCATACGACATTCATTGTTCGTCCGTCTGTTGTCCGAGATTTAAATGCTATTGGAAGTTTGCATCAAAGTATATTTTTTGTTTCGTATTGCTTTTTTCCGGGCCCATTCGGGCTACGAAAATCACTGAAACACTTGAAGGATCCTTGTCAAAAATGTACAACCCAAGCGTGCAAAACAAAGATTTTCGGTAATAAAAATCAAGAAGTGAAACAATCGGGAAGAATTTTCGTTGTGTACCAACGATACATAGGTCGGAATTTTAGTTCGTTATTTTAGGGTGGTCTTCGTCCTTCGCTCTGAATCGAGTCAGTTGGCGATGTAAACGATGAAACTGCGGTGTCGTTAAATTTTCGGTCGAAAGGGTTCCCGGATCTCTGCGCGCGTGTGTGTGTGTGTGTGTGTGTGTGTGCGTGCGTGCGTGCGTGCGTGCGTGCGTGCGTGCGTGTGTGTGCGCGCGCGCGCGCGCGTGTGTGTGTACTCATAAATATATTTGGACAAAACTATTGCTTTGATATCCGCTAATATTCCTTAATAAGAATGACGAGTCGCAGTTTTCTTTATATTAATGTATTATTTTTAATTTTTTCATTCACCAGATATCACGAGTCTTTATTCGTTAACAATAATAATTGCAATGGTTCTCTCTTTTTTTTCCATACCAATAATGCTTTTGTAATCGCTTCGCTATCTCGGTAATGTCTCCCATTCCTTTGGTTCTCCTTTTCAATTGATCAACTTAAAATAAACGCGTGAATTGATATCAATGATCTTTTCCTTGATTTTTAGTTCTTTTCGGTTATTGATTCTTTTCTTCGTATTATAATTACGGCGCTTCTTATACGTTGTGCAGACGAATGATCTTTAAGATGAAGTCTGCATCGTTGGAATGCAACTAAAGGTCTTTTTAAAATTTTTCTACTCACTCATTTTTATTCTCATCGAAAAATCTTTTTCTACATATTTAGCCTGAAGACCTGTAATAATGATCTTGAAAAACGTTTGAGTAATTTTGGCTGGCTAAAAGTGCAAAAAAATGGGCTAGGAAAGTTTCGTTGCGTACCAACGATGCAAACTTCAATATCATTGATCTTTTTAGGCCCTTATCTCTCGAACGAACCTCTCTCGAGCTCGTCCTCCCTCCCCCTCGCTCTCTCCCTCTCTCTCTCTCTCTCTCTCTCTCTCTCTCTTTCTCTCTTCCAGATAGATAAAAAAACTCGGAGCAATTACTTTCCTCAACTTTAACACGCCTCGCAGAAAGCTTTTTTCTTCTAATTTTCGTGCTCTCTAGAAAAAAAATATATGTGTTTATTTCTATATATATATATATTTCTATATATATTTATCTTTCGATTCTCGGCACAAGCGGGCTCGGGCATTCTCTCTTTCTCTCTCTCTCTCTCTCTCTCTGTCTCTCTTCTCCGTCTCAGCAGACGCATACACGCATTTTTACTCGGTGTCTCGTTTAAACGCGCGTCCTAAAATAATTATTATCCTCTAACCGTCACAATCGAGATTTTCCATTTTTTTGTCTCCCATATAGGTTCTCTTGCCTTCGAACTGTAGCGATTTCTAGAATGTGTGCTGAAGCTCAAGCGATTACGAATATATTTTTTTTTTCTTTACAATTATGCCCGAAAACGAAGGAGACTACAAACTTTTTCGTATTTTATTTCGGTTTATCAATATCTGTCTTTTTGTATTTTGTTTTCCCTCCAATTATATTTCGCACGATCCCCTTCGGACGTATTTAATACAGTTTAGTGATATGATCGTCGAACGAGAGACACCCGCATCCGCTCGCAAATTCAAAGGTAATTTGGCTCCTCGGGTCCATTCGATCGAGAAACGAAGTTGGAAACTTCTTCCTCGCACGAGACGACAATGCTTTACACGTAGAAAAATGAATCGTATAAAATACATAGGAAATCTGTCTTCGCAGAAAGCACAAAAAAGCCTCGTACGACGAAGATGCGACCTTTGCGATCGAATCGCCGAGACGGCTCATTCCTCTTACCACATAGCCCGGTTTTTCCCCTTTGATCTCCGATTTACCGTAATTCCGGGCGGCGTCGCGGGGGGTCTCCTTTGCCGATCGCTACTCATCACAGAAACGCTACGACGGGTTCACCAGTCGACGAAGAGGACCTTTTCGATCCATTTCCATGCCATCTCTGGGATATGAAAATATTTATCGGTATGCAGCAAAATTGTTAATCGTCGGTACGTTCAAGTTCGATCGACAAATTGTTGGATCAAGTTAATTGATTTTTGGCTCTGCCGATCTAACGTACGTTCAGGATCTTTATACGAGCTTTATCAACTAAATCGCCGATAAATGATTTTCGATAGCTAGAAAAATTGAAAAATGACATTTTTTACAACATCTTTTATTTCGCGGCATCCAAATTTCGATATCTTTAGCTATTATCGAAACCCTGTCCATCGGTTCAACCAAAGAGAACATTTTCTCCTACGACGATTCTCCGAATATCGGGGCAAATATTTATACGTTACATAGAATATAAATGAACGCTTGTTTTATATTTCGGAGAAGCGGCAGTGAACGACTAATTAGGGATGGCATAGAAATGAATCCAGAAGTCTGCCCCGACGTCTGGATGAAGTTTCCGATAGATGTTTTTTTCTTTCTTTTAATTCATTTAAAAAGAGACTTTATCGTCCTTCGCGTCGTATTATATCGAGTTTTTCTAAATCACATGCACACAATCGCGACGTTCTTTGCGTGGACGTGAGGAATTCAAGCTCGCGCCATTTCACGGCGATTGTATCTGGAACTATTTTATTCTCGCCGTTGACTCTTGTGTGTGTGTGTGTGTGTGTGTGTGTTTTCTATATAACCTCGCTTTTGTTGTATCCGATCGTTTTTTTTCTTCCTTATTTATTATTTTATTTCTTTGGCTATGCTACATCGTGTGCGCGGAACTCTCGAGAGAGAGAATTGGCTGCGAGCTTTTCGTAGCACGCGACTTTTGTGACACTTTTTTTTTCAAGTATTCATATACGTACTTTTATATATATAGTTTATTTATCTCTTAAATCCCCGCCCGATCGCTTCAATTTATTTGTTCATCCTATTTATGTACACGCGTATCCGGACGCGTATGTATAATCGGCGGAAGTCGAATATTCATCCTAATACCATCACAGGTCTCGTTTTTTTTTTTAATTTTTTTTTTTTTTTTTTTCTAATTTGACGACGGCTCACGCATCATACACACGCGCGTGGATATATTTTACACTTTGACTATTTATAGATAATATACATTACACCGGTTAGAAAATGATCGTTTTTTCTTCATCGTAAGGCCAGAGTCAATCAACTAACGTTGCTCATTTATTCCCTCCGATACTCTTACGTTTTTGTTTATTTTAATAATAATTTCTTTCTTCAACTTTCTCCCGTCCATCCTATCGAACCAGTTATTCTTCTCACACGCGATCTCATTAATTGTGGCTCGTACCGTGACTTCTCCGTTAATAATCTGATGCCTGTATTCTCTTCGCCGCATTTTTTTCACACGAGATCAGGAATTCAACGGCCGCAGCATCTTCGTTATGGCTTCTGGAATTTTTGCGATTTGTGTGATCGATGTAAGAGCGAATCGAAATTTCATCATTTTCGACATAATTGACAGCTCGATTTCTAAAATCAAAGAAAAACGCGAAAGGTCCGCATTGCTCAATCAATTTTCATGAGTCAACCGAGGACTGTGTTCTATTCTGTACCCCCCCCCCTCCCCCGAAAATAACACATGTTCGATCGAATTCGTATGTGTTGCGTTCGCGAATGACCGTTTCGTCCCGACTTCTGGGAATAATGATGCAATTTGCATCGTTGAAATGCAACTATTTTATCATTTCTTTATTTTTATGATTATCGAAAAACTAATTTTTTTTAACCTCATCACGTTATCGTTTTTTTTTTCGGCCCCTTGTTAGGTTATCGTGGGTCGCTGAAGACCCGAGGCATGTTAGAACACGTAAGTTGTAGCGAAAAAAATCTCATACAATTTCCGAACACTCTGGAATACTTCTACTTAAAGGGTACACCATGAAGATTGCAATAAAATGTTAGAAAATCTTTTATTTTCCGTCATAAATGCATCCACTTCCCAAAAATGCAGGCATTGACTAAAAATGGCTCGGGTCTCCAGCGACCCACGATAACCGAATCGGCTTAAATTAAGATCGTCAATTTCTAAGGTGCATACGTTAAAACGTACAAGTGATTTTTACAGTTTTAATCGACCAAAAAGAAATGTCATGAATGAAAAAAAAAAATTCGTCGCGTTAAAAAGATGCAAACTCCAACATCATTCGGAACATATGTTCCTACCCACGTTACCGAACACCCACACGATCAAATTTTTACATCTTCGTCGCATATCTCGTTTATTGTTTTTCGTCCGTCCCTGCAACTCTTTCATCCCGCAGTGGCTACAAGGTAGTTTCGAAATTGACTGTATGTCTGAATATATACACACGCACGCACGCACGCACACACACGCACACACACACGCACACACACACGTGTATATATATATATATTTCTCGAACCGAGACAATCGCAACTCGTGCTCCCCCCTCCCCAAATTTTTGTCAAATTTGGTTGAGGATGATCATGCTACGATGGTTTCTTTTTTCTTCTAATGTTGCTTTTTTTCAGTACAAATGTTTTTCCGCACTTTGCTGGGTAGTCATTTTTGTTTAAAGTTTATCCCATTTCTTCAATAATTGATACAGTTGATACAGGGGTGGGGGAAGCGCGTGATCTAGAGACTAGAGTGGACGGGCGAAATCGAGTATTGCCACGGTAAATAATTTACGATCATTTTTCGTGAGTACGTTTTGTTGTCTCTTGTTCCTTGCGCTTGTTCTCGAGAGTACACTCTTTATATAGGTACGCTTAAATTCATATTCACTACATTCGTCCGGTTTTTTTGCTGCCATAATCCCGCTATATATATATATATATATATATATATATATATGTATATGTATACACGTATCCATACTAGTCGGATAGTAAATATAATATTTATATTCGCCTTTTTAAATGTATTTACAAACTATTCAAATCGTCTTGTACGCTAATGTTTTTTTTTCTTCTTTTTTTTTCGTTAATTCCATGTTACGAATGCATGATTCTTTTTGTCTCACTCAGTTTTACCTACATACCTACGCGTATGTTTTTTTATGCCGTTTTCTTTTTGTTTTTTCAATCCATCTTTCTTCTATTCGATCTCGTGCGCCTTCCGTATACGCAGTTATATCCGACGAAGCGCGTTCCTTATCGTTACGACGAACCGTTAGTTTTTTGCATGTCAAGTGGACGATGAAGAAATAATGAAAAATACGAGTTTAGCTTGTTTTTCGTATGTCGCCGAGGGAACTTAGCCGCGAAAACGAAATGTAAACTCATACGATGAAAGTAGATATTTCTGTGCTCAATCGTGGTATTGACCCGTCGGCATTTTTGACCTTTAGTCATCGCCACAATTTCGTCCTATCCAGAGGGCTTTTGAGCATTCGAAGCTAGAAGTTGCTGGTCGATGACTTCATCACTGAGACGTCTCTCCAGTCACATACAGAAGCTTCGTTGTCAATCTACTCGGGGCACAGTTAAATTATTACGAAGCCCTATTAAGAACCTGTCGTGATGTCTCCTTCTCATCTTCTCGTGATTCAGCGAGTATCGGTAGCGATATCGAATATTTTCTTTCGGTTGAATAAAAATCATCGATACAAGGGTCCGAGAAATATCGTTGAGAGATCATTCAGTTTTTCAGAGAGAGATTATTCAGTTTTTTTTCTCCAATTATATCGATCGCGAATCAGACTAGCGTTTCTATTTTGTTCGACAATTGAGTCCCTGTTGGATGTCATTGAAAAGTGTACTGTATTATTTTTCATTGAAAAATCGCAGTATCATCATTTCATGGGAAAATATTGCGAGATATTAGTTCGGAGAGAAATTTCAATTGCCGTGAAAGAGTATTTCAAAATGTGTATCTCCATTAAGGAGTTGTGCCTAGTTGGAAAAGTCGAAAGATCATTTTTTTTTTTTTTTTTTTTTTTTTTTCAAAACCAATATATTTTCACACCAAATCCATCTTGGAAATGTTCCTTCATCATTTCAAGATGATCGAACGAAAATTGACAGATTTGACAGGGTGTTGTGTCAGCGCCCGTCGGACCCCGCTCCGAGCGTTGCGCCAAACTTTGACCCCCCTCCCATCAAAACTACGTTTTCCAAGTCGGTGAAAGGAAATTATCTTTAAAACTACTGGAACGATCTTTCGGAAATTTTTACGATTTTTGCTAGATTAAAAAAAAATAGTATGTGAACGAATGATTTTTTTCCGAAGTATACTTTCGATTTCATGAACGAAAAATGTCCATTTTTTTTTTTCACAAAAGTCAACCTGCTCCAAAGACATTCAAGAAAAGTTTCCCCAGAGGTGTTTCTCGGACATTGGCTGTAAATCGATTATAATTGAATATTTTAACGCGAAAAGAGAGAAAAAAAAATTACAGAATATTCTCCGAATTGAAAAAAAATCCAAATATTTGCTATTTTCGACAGTTAAAACTAGGCATAACCCTTCTTAAAAAAACGATGCTTTGATGAATTCATTTTCTTCTATTGAACTCCGATCAAATAGTCTTGCTCGGATTAATTTCTTCGGCGAGCGCAAAGAGCGAACGAATGGCAAAGAATTTGCGCTTAATGTTGAACGAGATCTTTCCGCCTATTCGTAGCATATTGACGATTGGGGGGTGGTATATGATTTTTGTCTTCTCGTCTCGTCTCATCGTGTTCACACTGCTTTGTTTCTCTTTCGTGCAAGGCTCAACTACGCGTTTTTTCCTCGAGAGAATATAAAAATAGTTCTTACCCAGCGCTTCTATGTACGTGTATTTTTTAAAAATGTTTTTTTTTTCTTTCAATTCACATCCCTCGTCAGTGTAACGAGTTTTCTTTCGAGTTAACATTCTTTCTATGCTCTCAGAGCGCAGCACGTCGTGCTTCAAGGAACACGCTTGGAACCCAACAGAGTGATTAATTATTCGGCAACTTGCTGACAACGAAAAAATGTTTTCCGTATTTGTATGCTCAACTCGGTGCTGGAGCGGGAGAAAGAGAGCAATAATCGAGAATTTCTGGCTATCCAATGAAATGCCTAAAAACAAGAGGATCCGAAACTATATGAAAATCGATGAGAAACAATAATAATAACAATGATACACCGAGAGATTAATGAATTGTTCGATTAAATTGTGTTTTTTTATTTCCTCTTACGGAAATATTAATTAGACTCGAAGAAATGGTTACATTTCAGCCGAATATCTCTCGTTTCAAATGAACTTTTCATTGTGAGTCTATGGACGTCGAGGAAATGTTTCTACAAGTAAAATAAATGTTTCGTAGCCGGAATAAAGAGCGCCCTGAGCGTTTAATTCTGGACGGGAACATCGTATTGTGCAGTGATTGTATTGCGAATAACCTCAAAACCTAACTCCCGTCATTGTTTTCCTTATAAAAATGCTGTTATTCATTTGAGTTGAATGTAATCACTCCGGATTTGCCTGTTTATGGTAACGGTCCGAGATTTTCCATACAAAGACCAGCTGCGGGAACATTTGGAATAAATGACATTATCGACTGAAAAGCGTATTTTTATTACGACGAAATGAAACATTTATTCAAATTAAATGTACAACTTGAGTGCAGTCAAGAAAAAAGTCAATTGAACGTAAATGATGACATATTAATGTAAAATGACCGGTATTTTTGCACGGCCGGTAGTGTAATTAACTGCAACATTATAGTTGACGTGCATGTATTATTTAATTGAATATCAAACAAAAGTTTCATAGGCCGAGATTGTAACAAAATTTGTTTTATTCGATTTAAAAAAATCCTCGGTGTATAAAATGATGATGAAAATATACATTCGATAGTGAGGATGTGAAACTATTATAAAAAAGCACACGATCAATGAAGTACCCAATTGTGCTGGAGCCTCGAAAATCGATCGAATCCAAACGAACGATCGTAAACTCGATAGTAAGTGTATGTTTTTGTTTTTTTTTTTTGTCAATGGCCGTGAGAGCGGAAACGGAACTGACTCGCGTAGAGACGATTGCACCGGGCCGAAATTTTGCCGAGGGTAAATAACTTTCGATATGCTTATCAGTGTGAGTATATCTGAACGAAAAATTATCGTATATTCGCGATCTTTCGGAATATTATTTACTGGAAAAACAAATATATATATATATATATATATACGCACTCGGTTGTCAACTCTGTTCGTCATTTCGGCTTTATCAGATATTTCTCCATCGTCTCAGACACTGAATATCCTTTTTTGTTTTTTATCACATTACTACAAAAAGTATAATTGCTCTTTTACTATATTCTTTTCTTCGTTCAAATATGGCATTGTTCTTTTCGACTGTCCACCGCAAGCGCATTTACAGGAACAACAACATATGTAATTCTACCTTTGCTCGTCGCGACGATCTGACGGTTCGTCTTTTTTCTTTTTTTCTTTTCTATCCAACAATTCCTCTCTCACTCTCTTTTTGTTTAGTAACGCGAGTAACGCCGCGCGCGCGAGTAACGCCTCGTGAATCAGCAGTATCGTCGTTAACACTAATCAGTATGCAACTTTCTCCGATAGCGTGTCTTTACATTGAGATTACAATCTCGGTGTGGTTTTTTCTTCTTTTTTTTGTTTTCAATCGATCTTTAGTAATATTCGGATAGCGAGTATTGACCGGCAATATTAACGCATTTCAACTGGCGTATGTGATTGCTTAAACGAGTCGAAGCACAACTCTGTCCACCGATCAACCAATTTATCGTACGTGCCTTCTCGTCCAACAGTAACAAAATGAGCAAATAAAAAAACAAACATCTGCAACGTCATCGCTAGATGACTGGTAGTTGGGGCATCGTATACTCGTTTGAAAATTATGAGAACGTTTGTTAAATAAATGTCGTATCTGCTATTTATCCCACTTTTGTGAAATAACGAGTTTTAAGATCGGCCTAAACATCAAGCGTAAATCAATAGGAAAATTTCAATAATAAAATAACAATGGCAACCTCGGTTCGTTGAATTTTACTTTTGGACGAGAAGACACGTGCCGAGATATTTAATGTCAGAGCACAAATCGCGAGTACAATGGAAAAAAAAAACAATTTTTCATGGAAACTCGAATAACACTATAAATCTCTATTACCTTCGTAAAGCTGCAATATTTTCACTTGCGAAAAAAATATAGTTATTTCTGTATAATTTGTCCTACCGGTGTACTCTCACATGTGTCGCGTCGCTCGCTACGTACCGTTTATAATCGTGATTTCGTGTATTCGTGTATGACTTGACGTCTTTTACATGTTACTTTATTACGAAGACGTATGTGTATATGTACATATAATATGATGGTTACACGTTAGATTTTTTCCTTTATGCGCAAATCCTGAATTTGTTCCGGCAAATAATCGTTTCCCGGCAACTTTCGAGCCCGATTGTTTACTTCACCTGTTAATTGTGCTCTTGTCCCCCGTCCCTCCCCGTACCTGCGTATAGCGAAAAATCTCTGTTTCTTCTCTGACTTCCCTCTAGAAAAATACAGTGAGAATGGTCTGCTGTTGGATATGCGAAAAAAAGTATCAACTGCACATAGGAGTCTGCATACTCCGGAGTTGCAAAACAAAAAAAAAATAATAATAATTTACTTTCTTCATTGCGCCTATTACTCATAAAAATATCCGGTATTGCGAACGTTTTTTCTTTTCAAGTAGAGGATGTATCACACGCACATTTCCAGCCAATAGTTTCCGTACGCCAGGAATTAGTCCGTTGCGACTTAATGAACATCGATGGCGAATAAGTATAATGCCAAGAAGTAATTGGCAAATGTGTTGCGAGTATAATCATTCAATTTCTTAATTAATGTCTTGACACGTTGATTTCTAACTTGATTCGTTAACTTGGGTTAAATATATGTTTGTCAACGTCTTTCCACCGAAAGAGTTTCCGAATCATTGTACGAACTATTTCACGAATACACCCTCTGGAAATTTGCGGAAACATAATTTCGAAGAAAAACGAAAGTTCTGAGAAAAAAAATCCAAGTATTATTTGAAAAAATAACTACACATCGTGATAAATTGGTAAATACATTTTTTAATCACTTTACGACCATCATCATTGAAAATAAATGTTTATAACGTCTTCAATATGTTTTCCGTCAGTTGGCTGAGTCGCGAAGTTTCGAAATTCTGAACAAATCACATTGACTATCGATGCATCTGTGATAGATCCTCGAGCAATATTTTTGAATGAAAAAACGAGTGCGTAGGCTCGAGTTTTTCTTCACGAACCGTCAGATTTGCGCGCGGTAATTCTTTTTTTTTTAAATTTTTTATCATTTTTGTTCAATTTTTCTTCTTCAAATATTATATCTAGATTCGCAGCAGGCTTCTTTTGGGGAGGGTGTTCACGTTTCTTGCGATATCGCATATATTATCTCTCACACGTCAACAACTAAAATATATCTGCGACACTAATCCGCACGACTTGTTAATATCGCTCGCTATCTATACATTTTTTGTTGCTTTGTCTTGTTTTGCTTTTTTTTTTCTCGTTCATCGTGTACTGATAATATTCATAATCTGCCTAATAATGCGGTAGTGATAGCATTCATTGCAATAATAATCGTAACAATGATAATTTATTCTATATGTATATATGTTTATACATATATATATAGTATGTATAGTTTCTTTATAGTACATCGCGTTCTGTTTTGTTAATCTCGTAAAAAGATGCCTCCTTGTCGCACGCGCTTTTTTTTTTGTTCGTTTTCAACTGGTTTTCATACTACTATTTATATATTTTTACGAATCTGTTCGCCTCGGGGGCCCATAGAACTCTCAACAACTTAACATGGTCCTTGGGCCTGAAATATTTCTATATAATCGCGTCCTAAATCTCTCCCCCCCCCCCCCCCTCTCTCGCTCTCAACTTCACTCCCGTACGTTTAATTTTTTTCTTTCGAGTAGTTTTTCCGACAATGCTCTCCTCGTTACGCGGCTCATTATTTCGTAATGATATCCGAGATGACTTCTCGCTCTTCGAGTGTCTTTGGGCTCTTCCCTACTTCGCTGCCGAAACTGGGATCTCAGGTGTGTAGGTGTATAGGTATTTGTTTTCCGAGGCTGATGAATCGTTCGCGCAGCGCGGCATTAAAACGTATGATTCTAAGGAAGGCCGTTAATCGCGAGGAGGAGCCTGAGCAGCTGCTTTTATCACGTCGTAAGTGAATAATCGTTGCCGCAAAACGCGGGACTAAAGGCGCTAGGGAGGGGAGGGGATGTGTAACGCGTCCGCGTACGATAGAGTCCGGAAGAGCAGTGCCTCAAAGAGGCTCAAGAGTTCTTTGTTGTCCTTTTTCACGTTGCGACCAAGCGACGAGGGTATTTTTTTTTTCACTCTAGTTCGAATAGCTCGAACAACATTTTTCACTAGTTTTCCCTCCGCAGAAACCTCCAGAATCCTCCATTTCTTCTTAATCGGTGTGCATCGCTCGTGCATCCCCTCGCGCGAGAACGAGCGAAAGCACACAGACGAGTCTGATCACTGTGAGAAAGACGACAGAGAGGAGGGAGACACTCTTCGAGTCACTCTCTATTCAACGTAATACTCGAGATTCTTTCTCTTTCTATTCGTAATTGTGTTAATTGGTGAATGTGTGTGGGTGTGTTTGTTTTGTTTTAGCACAAAATTTGTCTTTTTTCCTCGCAGACGAGAAAAGGGCTCCTCGCTCTCTTCGTCTCGGTCTCCACCCCCCACCCCGCCCCCTTCCCCTCTCTCTCTCTCTCTCTCCCTTCCTCTCTTGTTCCCTCCGTGTATGGCGTGCCGGTGCAAAAAACCCCAAGATCGAAAGCTTCGACCGAGGCATCCCCGAGATGGCGCTTCGCTCGCATTTCTCATAGTCTTTTTTACGATCGAAAGTTTCGGCGCGAACGTTCGGGCACGTTTTTTTTTTATCAATATCGCGCTCTTACGGATGTTCCCTCCGGAGAGACTCGTTCGAATTTCGTTGTCAATGTGGCGCAGGGAAGGGGGGGGGGGGCGGGGGGCATTGTGCCAACGGGGTACGACGTAAATCAAAGTCAGCCGGAGACACAGACGAGAGAGGGCTTTCTCTGCATCGGAGCCCATTCAGTATCTCTGCGTGTGCTAGTAGGACGAGTGTCGTCATTGATACGAGTCCTTGTGAAATGTATCACTCTTGTGGAAGATCCTTCGTCCTTCCCTCGTGAGCTCTTGACTCGCGAAATTATTCTCGGACTTTGGTCGGGGCAAGAGACCGGTAGGTAGCGCCCTCAGTTCCATACTGTGAACCTGCAACGAATCGACCCCTTAACGTCAAACTGTTATTCCCGAAATATAGACAAAGGCGAGACCGGCCAATGGACCAAAGCTCGTTTATATGAAAAATAAGCAAAGAATACGAATCGTCGATGAAAAATTCGAATCATTTCAATATGTAAGAAACCACTGGTGTATCGTTGAGACAGTTTTCTCAATTCAATGTACAATTTTTACGCGACACGGAACTTTTCTACATTGCGGTACTTTGACAGCGCACGCGACATAGCTCCGGGGTACGGCTGTGCACGGTTGATTATTTGCGTAAAAAAAAAATCAAAAAAGAAATCAATAAGTTCGTAATAATAGTTTTGAATCGGACGTGCTCATTTGCCGGTGCTGTAACTATATTCTAACCTTCCTCGTTACTCTTATGAATCTCGACTGATGATCATCATCGTAATAGCTAGTATGGATAAGAATATTATAATTGTTGTGCTACGATACACGGCTACATCAACCGGCGGTCAAATGTCCGTTTACTGGTCATTTCGTCGATTAACAGCTCATTTCGCTATTCATTTATCAATTCCTTCAATATTATTTGTTGCAATTACGTCCAACATTTGTATCAACTGTGAGAATAATATATTTTCTCGGCAATAGCGATTGAAATGCCTTGCGTTTTATATTATTTTTCCATTTGACGGTCCATCCGAAAGCTATAGTGTGTCGTGATTCGTCCATTCACTGGTCGCGCGGTTTAGGCTTTTTGTTCGTTGGCAGTTTGGTAGGAGGAAAAAAAAACGTCTACGATTTACCGATTCTTCGCTGGCACTCGCGTGCGCGGCCTGTTCCGCAAGAGCGTTCACCACGGCGCTTATCGTTTTCGACTCACTGCCGAGATCTTCCTCTCGATGAGCGACCAGATTTGGATTTTTGCCGATTTTGTTCAACCTACGGGGGGTAACGAGTACGATTAAGCGTAGGGAATGTCACACCGGAAACAACCAACGATTAATCACGCATTGACCGTGAAATCCCTAGCGGCACTTTGCCGCAAACAATTTTTCATCCCCTTCTACGAGACAAATTATAAAGAACACCACTCCGTAGAGCGTCGTCGGCGCGCGCAACGACTTTGACGATTCACTCGGGAAATGATATTGTGCGTTCGTGCCACCAAGGATTTCAATAATGACGGGGGCCGGTGGAGATCGATTGAGAATAAAACAATAAACGGAAAAGTCGTCCAGAGAGAATAATCAACCAGCCCGGGAGAGAGAGAGAGAGAGAGAGAGAGAGAGAGAGAGAGAGAGAGAGAGAGAGCGAGATTCGATCACGAGACATTTCTCCGATTTTTCGTACACGCTTATACGCATATGTGAGAAAATAATATCAATTTTTTTATACATCCATCATTATGAATAGACGTTGATGAAAAATATATTTTCCTCGTGAAAAGCTCGTGTTCTGCGAGCATCGCAACGGCCACGTATCCCAAAATTATGTCCGAAAAAATGATCAATAATAACTATAAAAGTATCATCATTCGCAATGTTATCTTGCTTGGTATTTGTAATAATTTTAATGGCTGCCGAGCGATTAATGCACAATAAGGGCGGCGCAGTGGCGAAAGCTTTGAGCTTCGAGCGTGTCGGCGGCGGCGGTGGCGCGTCTTCGCGAGCGAGCTTGCTTCGTGCGTTACATTATATGTTTGGAAAATATGCAGATATTAAGAAGGATAGATGAACGTTTTTAATCAAGTACTTGGTTTGTAATGGACGTTTCTCCAAAGCGGTTTATCTTAGCGTGTCCAACGAGAATAATACATTTTGAGGTTAGGTAAGCTTCTTATTGCGAGCCCCACTCCCCCCGATCTAAGCGAACATAAAATGGCTCTCGTACTGTCAATCACTCATCTCCCCCCTCTGGGGTTTGGTTTGCGAAGCTTCATCTTCTTTCTTTTTCGTTCGTGATTTGCGGCAGCGTTGTGATAAGTCCAAAAGAAGCTTCGCACCGTTATTTTGTCGCTGCGACGAAAGCGAAAGCGTGCGCGCGCGCGCGCGCGTCGTCTCGACGGCACGAGATTGTCGCGACGACGCGCTCAAGAAGATAGGCTACTGTGTGAATTCCGAAAGAGCATTCGCGTCGCTTGAGGCAACTCAAATTGAAGAAGAAAAATAAACTCCAATATATGGCGCAGGAATCGCAGATTGAAGGTAAACTTACGATTACAACGATGTACGTACCTGCTGGCAAAACTTTAAACGCGTTTTTCTCGAAACTAGGTTTTGTCAAAACGTTGCACACGATATCTCGAAATCTAATCAACGCTTTGACTTGAAATTTCGCACACTTGTTCAATGTAATAGTACTAACTTCGACTTGAGCGACCTTTTTTTGTTCTTAACTTTTTTTTTTTTCTCTTTCGTTAGTCCTTGACAATGATAATGTGACTTTTCCAAAAAAAAAATTGAGAAAAAGATGTTTTCTTTCTCACGATTGAAACACACGATAACGAAAAAAGCTCGGTCAAATCAGCGCCAATATTATCAATTCTAAGGGAACAAAAAAAAACTCATTTTTGTTTGTTTCGGATCAACCGGGTGGCCGAAATCATGTACACCGTTGCGGCCCTCAAGTTTTTAAGCTCCTTCGCGAGATTTTAACACAACGAGATTGGTACACAATTTTGTTGATGTACATACGAATCAACGGTTCATACGATTTTTCAATAATCTTATTCCTCCTTCTTCTACAAGCCCGATTTTCGGATCGTCACAATAGCCTAACCCCTCGATGCAACAACGATCGAGCGAGCAATTTCAAAAGCAGCCACATAATTCAGCTACAATAGAGTTTTCCAAAAATGCTTAAACACGTATATATGTGTGCATGTGAAAAAATGAAAAGCCTCGGGGGGGCGTACATACGCGAGTCGTATGTACGGTCGTGACCGAAGATTTTCTTTTTTCGATTGTGTATGTTGTTGTTGTTGTTGTTGTTGTTGTAATATGGCGGGACGGGGTTTTGATGATTCGACATCTATTAGCACACCAACTCGATAGAACAAACCTAACCAAAGTTTATACCTCTCGGCGGCAACGCTCTCCATGGTACGGCGCATCAGCGGATACTGATCGAGAACCGCATTGAAGTGATCGACCGAAAGGCTGAACAGGTTGCAGTAAGTTTCCGCTCTGACGGACGCAACGCGACGTGCGTTCGTCAGGAGACAGATCTCACCAAAGTAAGAGCCATCGGACAACGAGGTCGCAACCTCTCCATTCGCCATTACGATGTCGACGATACCCTCCTGAATGAAGTACATCTTCGAGCCGATCGTGCCCTCTTTTATTATTATGTCACCTGCGAAGGAATTTACATAAGTAGAATCGAGATGGCGAGGCAATCGTCGAGGTGTTTCACAGTACGGAAGTCTCGAGTGCGTGTTCCAAATCGTTGATGAAAATGTTGTCCTGCCATTTGTTATTTCGTATTTTAATTTACATTACTTTATCAATTTTCCAAGCTGATGCTCTCAATTTTTATTTGATAGCAAGGCGTCGTATGATTACCCTGACAAAAAAAACTATATATATATATATATATTCAAAGTTTCAAGTCTTGGGACAATTTTCGGCTAAGGCCGCCGATGCAGCTAAATTTGCAGATCTGCTCGAGTTATAGAGGGGATTCGGTGCAACGAATAATCTCAAGAGATCGATGCGACTCGTATTTCTACTGCGGAAATTTGCCAGTGAACACACTGGAAAATTTATTTTCTTTACGTCGGCGAAGCAATCGTCTGCTACTGACACTACAGCAAAGATCCCCCCCCCGGATATAGGCGACGTTTCCTGCAAGTCCGTATGTGATGCACGTGTGCACGGTCACCACTCGGAATCACCGCCGGTCGGAACGCCGATGCACTTAATTTTTAGCAATGTCGATAATATTTTGAGCTTCGTTGGTACAATGGGGCTAATTTGATGTTTTAAAAAACTTTAAATCACAAATTGTCCGTCTTTTTTGGATACAATCGGGTGAAGCAACGCTGAAAAAGTTTTTTTTTTTTCGTTCACTGTCGAAAGCCTAACGGTGTCGAAATGGGCATGAATTTGGCGCATCAGTTGGTAATTCTCAATTCATCCTATATGGCAACGAGAATCTGGATAGTGTTTTTTTTTTTTCTTCAACATTTGGAAAAATGTCGACCGTCAGGTTTTTCTGTAACAATATTCCATGTAGACGATAAATTTCATCCGAATTCATTGCATCGTTTGATCGAAATTGGGGTTCAAAATTTCTAAGAGGTCGAAGCGTTTGATACACGTGTCGTTAATTTCGTCTCTTTGTAAACCCATCCGCGCGTCGATCCTTGCAGGGTTCGCGGCGCTTCGCGAGAATTGCCGCACTGGCCACAATTTTCAATACGATCGCATTAAATGTTTATGGCATATATTGAAAATTACACGGAATCGACCATTTAAATGTAAATCAATGTAACGCAATGGTGGGGGGAGAAAACATCGGAAATTCATGGTTGTTACGGAGACGGTCATGATGCTACGATCTCTCAATGTTGGGAAAACTTTTCAGCCCCATATTTTTTAAGGGGCTATACCAGTGTGAGACGGTGAAAAAATCGAATCTGTGAAGAATTCGAGGAAGAGGAGGGTCCATTGTATGGGCCAGGTATAGCTGATTGGCAGTTTTTATGGTAAATATCATTTTATCTTGAAATGAGATTTTTCAAATTTGCTGACATTGTAACTCAAAGAGCTTGATTATCCGATTGACTTGAAATTTGAACTGAGTACTCTTGAATATATTTACTCTACAATGACGCAGGATATTTTATATCCGTAACTACGCCTTTTTGTTAGATTTTGATATTTTTCAAAAATCCTACGTCATTGTACCTTCCAGTTTAACGAAATTTTTTTCTTTTTCGGTTTCAGCTACTCAATCTCGGCCGCGCGGCATAATGTCAGCAGTGGAGGAACTTTTTTTTGTCGGCGCCTCCGAAGGCAGCTTGGATCGCTTGGTCGCTTGTATCTCAATATTTTTCGATAAAAAAAAATTATGTAATGTAGGTCAAATGTAGCCAAATATATTAGTAATTTTCCGAAACATTTAATTGAGTACTTTTCTTCCAAAAAAATGCCCGACAATCAGCCAAATTTTCACCGTTCACACTGCTATAGCCCCCCTTAATTCATGTCGCAATACTGAAAATCTGAAAAGAATAAAGCTCATTCCGAATGAGCCCCGTAACAAGGTAAGCGAAATTCGAGAACAAAATGACGATGCCGTGTACTCCAGAGAGGAAGAAAACTAGAACAGTTTACCAATTATATTCCATCCTAAAAATGATTTCGATAACAGCGCTCTAGACTAGCAAAATTTGAGTCAAATTTAAAACGCAAACGGCGCAAGGAGTGTCCTAACTTTCATCGAGCAGACTCGTTTATTACTGTCTCAAGATCGTAGCGACCCTAGCAGCTAAATATGGCATTGTTGAATGATATCACGGGTGTTTTTTTTTTTTTTTTTTTTTTTTCCAACACGGGAAGCGAAACACTATACTCGTTTCCATGAGCGCGAACTCACAAAATGGCCGAGTAGCAATTAACGCCCAAGGCAATCGGCCCGTAGGTCCCAAATTCCTTCGTTAGTCCAATTATAAATGGAAAATATGAGTTGACGAAGGGCTTTTCGTCAAGGGGGCGCGCGCGCGCGCGCGCTGTTACTCACCAAAAATCCTTAGTCAAACGGACCTAGCACGAAAATGAAGAAACAGTAGGCATATCGCCAGTTGGCGTTACCTGGCTGGAAGACTTCGTATCGTAATTTCGTGACGACGTCCGAGACAAAGTTGGAGTCGGCGTTAGCAAAGAATGGCACCGACGCGACGAGCGATCTGCAGTTGTAATTTATCACGTCCTAGATCGGATGGGAAGAAGAGAAGCGTGATGAAAATATTTCTTACGATCTCGTAAACTCGGGCTTCTCTCTCTCTCTCTCGTTCTCGTTCGAGGTCAATTTGTGGCTCATGCAACGAATCGTATGCTCAATGTAGAATGAATGATAATGGGCGTTACTCCGTTCTTTTTTTTTTGTTCTTCATATTTTTCTCCACGTATCACACGACGAGCGATCGGATGTTTGAATTGCTAATTGCATAAATCGTGGTCAGAGGGACATGCGCGCGGGTACGAATTTTCTACAGCCAGTTTAAATCGTACCTCTCTGAGTTTTTCCGAGAGTTCGCCGAGAATGAGCTCCTCGTCGAAAAACTTTCCTTGGTAACGATGCTCGAAGTACTCGGTGATCCTCTGACGCATCTCCCTTGGCAATTTTCGATAGGCCATGTACTCCTCGACTTGCTTGACCTAGCCCGAGAACAAATAATCCCCGATCAACCTACCGCTATCCGCGAACCATTGCTTCATCAATCTTTCACGCAATTTGTTCGAATCTTGTTTCGATCTCGACGAAATTGCTAAATCAGCGTGTATGGAAAGGTGTTGGCCCGTTCGTCAAATGTATATGACGAACGTGCCAATGATCGACACTTGGCCCCGCAACGAAATTTCGCTCGAGATAACACGGCGGTATAGTCGACACATAGGGGTTTGGTGGAAATTGTACGCTCGAGAAAGGCCTACCCGTGGCGCGAATATGTATATGGAAATGATTCGTATAGCTTTGTGCGCAGATTGGAGTTGGAAGTTGCTTGAGTGACGAAATACAAAGTATCCACGCAATATTCTCTTGCTTTCTCCGTTTTCATTTATCGTTCATTCGTGCACATTAACCGATCGAACGTTGAAATTATTTACAAAATGTAAATGGATCGATGAAACGCGAGTGTATCACCTCGAGCTTTTCTATCGTCCGATAATTGTCTCTTACCGCGGAACGATCGCCTCAAATCGAAACTCGAAAATATTTGCTCTCAAATGTAAACAAGTGAGAGAATTCACCGGACGTTGATCAATATCGTGGGGAAAAAAAAGAAAAAAAGAAACCTTGTCGTGTATTCGAGTAGTAGCCAAACACGACTTACCTTCTCGCGATACTGTCTCCTCGAGGAATCAAGGGACTGAATCAAATTGGTCGCGTGACCGAGGAACAGAGCGTAACAGGTTGCTCCGCTGATCATGCTGAGCATTGTGAGCCACATGTCCGTAAGCGACTGAGGCGGAAACCTTCCGTAACCGATGCACAACATGTGAGACATCGCTTTGAACAGTGCCCATGAATATTGCTCGAGCCAAAACGAGTCCTGTAAAAAGTTTCGATACATTTTTCATTCTCGTTTCCCTCGCTGTTTCCATTATTATCAATTGGGCAAAGTGGCCGAGGGGGGCGGGGGGGGGGGGGCGGTACTCGGGACGAATCAATCGGCTTGCTCGAGCTCTCGTTGATGGACTCGAGCGGCGGTGGTGGCGGCGGCGGCGGCGGCGGCGGCGAGCGTCTAGGGCGAATACGATTGTCATTTTGCCGTTTGGCGAGTACCATCGCCATTTTAATCGGCAAAACGACATTCGGGGAGATCAAGATTCGTGCCCAATAATCTCGGTAATTGCGATCGTCTAACCTGCAACTCGTTGATGGCGACCCAGGAATTGCTCGGGAATCCTTGCAGCATCGGAACGAGAAATTGAAGACAACCGCTCCAGTGGCCAATCAGTAACATCATACAGATCAGATTAAAGATCCGCATGAAAACCGACGCCATGTTCAGGAACTGTCAACAACGAAGATAATTGCTTTAATCGATGCTCGGACTCGTCGGCGGTCATACGGTATCTTCGAAAGATCCGTTTGACTCTGCTCTTTTCTCTTTTCTGTGTGTGTGTGTGCGCGTGTGCGCGCGCGCGCGCGCGCGCACGCGTGTGTGGGTGTGTGTGTGTGTTAGTGTGTGAGATGTCATAGGATTTTTCGACACTTCGAGCACTTCGAGTCTCCTTTGAACGTGAGAGCGAAGGAGAAACACTTTTGCCCGAAGCATCTCTTTTTATTGCGGTTGTGTACAGCAAATAAGCGGCGGATCTTCGGACAACGTAAAAACAAAAATTAACAAATCATCAATTACGCAGGGGCCTCTTAAAAAGGCCCTCTTCATTTTCTGTTACTACTTTCCACGTATACCCCCGTGGATCGACTACACATTAACCCGAAAGAAAAAAACACACACACAGACGGAATAAGCGATAGTAGTCTAGGCCAAATAAAATTCAACTCTTTCGACTTCCGATGTGGAATCAAAGTAAAAGCTATACACTGCGGAAATAATTCATATTATACGTCTATACGTTTCTCGGACGATTGACAAAAATGGCCGTACTTTGCTCCAGATTCGCCTTTTTCCAACCAGAATTCGAAAGATTTCTACGGAATTTCTCCGCGAAATTTTTCGACACTCAATGCTGCTTCAAACACAAATTCAAGCATGCCACGTTTCCGAATACTCACGCTTGTTAATCATCATCATCGTCATCATCGTCATCATCATCATCATCATCATCATCATCATCATCATCATCATCATCATCATCATCATCATCATCATCATCATCATCATCATCATCATCATCATCATCATCATCATCATCATCATCATCATCATCATCATCATCATCATCAACAACAACAACAACAACAACAACAACAACAACAACAATAATAATAATAATAATAATAATAATAATGCAGTATCACACTATTGCACAAAATTTAAAACATCAACGAGAACAAAAGATTCAAAAATCAAAACCATCATTGCGTCAAAATTATGAAGTATATTAATACAACAACTACGATGCTTCAACATAAGTTTACGCAAATGTAATAGGCAGTGTATTTTTCTGTATGGATTTCCCTCAAATCACTCGTGCATCAGCTAAAAATATTACTCTCGTATTTTTTTTTGTCTCTACTAGACATAATCAGCATGGAGAAAATTTAGTAAGAGTATAAAGAAAATGTACATGATTTATGCACACGAGTTCGATGTGGGATTCCGTATGTTAGCAGCTATGAAGCAATGATAGCGAGGAGGTCTTTTTTCTTTCGTCATAATGTCAGTCTCTCTTTGGTGACATATTTCGTCGCCATCTTCTCTTCGTTGATATTGTACGAAATTAATAATTGGAAAGAATTGGTCACTTATTGAAATTTCATACTCATCGCATCTAACAAGCCTGTAAAGTTACATTTTAACGTCTAGTGCTACGTATTGCAGTACCATTGATTAAACATTCTACGACTTGTAATGTAAAAGGGTCTCCCATCTGGCAAACGATGGCTTTCGCGAAAATGTTGCAATGTTCACAATATACAGCATACGTTTTCTGCTATCGGTTCTGCTAAAATAGTAGAACGGAATGAAAAGTAAAATAAACACAAGATCGAAAATTGCAATAAGAATTTAGCTGCAGTTATTTTCCCAAATATGGGTACAAGGCACATAACGAACGAGGCGATTCGATGAACCAAAAGTTTTCAAAGATTCTCGTGTTCGTTACCAGTATCCAACGATCTTTGAAAATTAGACGTTTCGTATCTCGTCGAAATATAACGAGACGACCACAGTCATTTGCTAATCGCAATGACAAAAGTTGCTCTTCTCGTCGATGGTGGGAGGCAAAGATAATGTTTTCGATATGATTGTTCGTCAAGTCATCGATCCTACTGCGAATATACGATTGAGAATTGGCAGTACCAACGTCAAAAAAGGCTATCGCGCAATTGTGCAATGGTTTTTGCAACTAGACTTTTTGGGAATGTCCAGGGGGGAAAACACCATTATATTACGAACTTTTGGGCAAACATTGCGATACGTTACCTGTCAATTAGTACTTGTTTCATACTTTACCAGTAATTATTCAAAGGACACACATTTACATACGTGCATACATACAAGGGTAAATGTATGTTAAACGTATGTGTCGGGTGATATTTCATCGAATGCAAATAAATAATGTGTGTACGTATATATACACATTGAATTTTGCACTTAGTTATTTCTACTGAGCAATCAACTAAACGGGCGTATCTTACTCATGACATGTATTATTTTCTGGCGGACTCAGTAACAACGGCAGTGATGATTCGAACGGTACACGAACAAGTAGCGAGAGTCACGATTCAAATGAAATATATATGGGAGGCAGCGAGAACATTGGAAGATGAAGGGAGATAGAGAGAGAGAGAGAGAGAGAGAGAGAGAGGGGGGGGGGAGAGAGAAAGCGAGGGAAAGAGAAAGAGAGAGAGAGAGAGAGAGAGAGAGAGAGAGAGAGAGAGAGAGAGAGACTGGTGACGAAAATGTTCGGTGTGTGACATACATAGCGAGACATACGCACGCATATGCACACTCTTCTCGAAAAGGTTTCAAGAATATGATGGAAATGTATGTTATCGACGACAGTGATAATGTTTTTCTTCGCTTTATTTTAACTACAAATATGAAACGGCATAAAGGCAGGCGAAAATAGCCATTAAAGCGAAATGCATGTGCACGCACACAAGCAGCCAATCCGTAGCAAAAAAAGCAGCATGCGAGACACAGACTATTTTTCCGAAAGAAATAAGCAATTTTTATTACGTCGGAGGAAAACATTTTTTTCGGCATTATTACGGCATTGGAAAATATGCTGCCGGTGTATCATCTAAAAAAAAAATATTACTCTTTAGTGGATGCATTCTTAGGAATTGCCTTTCTTTATCACTACTTTTATCGTTCAACATAAACGTACGAAGCTACGTCTCTAACCAAATACTTGCAATAGTGCAAACTGCGCTGTCGCCTTACTCCTCACAAGTTGATTTAAAAAAAAAAAGAGTACATATACGTTGCGTAGTAATACAAGTACGAGATCTATAATATTTCATCAAGTGTGCAATTAACGACAAAGCGACAGAGAAGGGACGCCCACTCACGTGCGCTGATAATCGAGGGTGCACCGCCTAGCGATAAAAAGCACTTTTCCTTTTCCGAGAAGCGTAAGTGGATACAAAAAAATCGGGAAAAGTGGATCTTTTCTCATTATACCAATTCATTAGCAATGAACATTTCGCGGACGCAAGGGATATCTGAGTATTTTTAGGGGCTGCGAAGAGTAATATATAACGGAGCGGGAATAACAACTGTCCGAATATTGAAAACAAAATCATTTGCTCATTTTTCCGAAGACGTTTTTCTTCTATTGCAAATATTAGGATACTACTTTTTATAGGTATTTTATTACAAAATTTTTGTATCAAGTTACAAAACAAAAATTAATACAGATAATGCGATTCAAATTATCAAGTCCAAATTTTGTCACGAAGAATAAGCAAATTCGGATTTGGTATGTGATACTTGTCATCGCTAGGCAGATACGGCGACAATTGGTGTCCAGCGATTTTTAAGCATAGCCTATCGCTGTTGCGGGTATACATATTAAATATAAATATTAATTAGATACATGTATGTATATATAGATATATACATACACATATATTTAATACGGCGAAAGAAGTAAGCAGATGTTTTAACAGTAGAAACCAACGAGCCAATCACAGCGTGCAGCTCTTTTTTCCCCCAGAACTACCAGCGTTGCGTCTTTTTTCTCGTTCAAAATTTTCGAAAACAAATCGGCGTATATGAACCAAAAAAAAGAAATACGGGCGAACGGAGAATCGATCGATGCGCGGAAATCCCGAGGATGCAAATTTGCACTTTGCATCAATGATTTGCTTTCTCTTTGGTTCCTTTTTTTCTTTTTTTTTTTTTTTTTGTTTTTTTCGAAAAAGTCGAAAACGAAAAAAGATCGTGGCCAAGGTAGAGAAACTCATGGGCATTAGTGCCCGCGCATGGGGTACGAGAGCTCGCGCGTTCGTTAGGGCGGGTTACCTTAAAAATAAGGTCGCTTTTGCTGAAACCGGACTTCTTTTTTTTCATATTGTCAGAGCTTAGGCGCCCCCTCCGCTCAGTGCGTTTTTTTTGTAGGTTCTGCAATATCTAGAAACAAAAGAAAGCCGGGACATAGCGAGACATAGTAAGAGGGGAAACAGGTTACAGAGAAATGTGTGGAGAGAGAGAGAGAGAGAGGGAGAGAGAGAGACAGAGAAAAAGAGTAAGAGAGTAAGAGAAAGTGATAGAAATAGTGGGATTCGTCGGCTTTCAATCGGATTTTTTATTTCGTGGAGATAAAGTTTTTTTTCGAAGAGGTTTCGCAAATTCACCGACCGACACTTTTGGGATGAAATCGTTTGTAAGTTTTGTTTTTGTTGTTATTGGAGTAAATATTGTGGGTTTTTTTTGGCTTTTCATTAAATGTAATTGATTGCTTTTTTCATCGTGTGTGGAATTTTCTTCTCGTACCTGAATCTCTCGAAACTTATTCTCTCTTTCTACACTGTCATTTGCCTATTTCTTTGATTTCTCGTTAGTTGTTGAAAGTCTCGCGCCAAACTCTCTCTCCCTCTCTCTCTCTCTCTCTCTCTCTCTCTCTCTCTCTCTCTCTCTCTCTCTCTCTCTCTCTCTCTCTCTCTCTCTCTCGCGGTTGTAACAATTTGTCTCTCGCGGGTTTGAGCGTACTTTCGTGAATCTTATTTCTCCTTAATGACGGGAAAATGTGTGTGTCCTCGCGTTCTCGTTTGGCCAACATTTTTCGACGTAATTTCTCGTTCATCCATTTTTTCAATCACAGAGCCCTTTCAGCTATCCTTTCATTATTCGATCCATCAATTCTTGCAGATGCGCGGCGGCGATCGTGTGTCTGGTGTGTCGCCATTAAAGGGCGGAGTATAGTGATTTGAGAAATGTGTGTGAATGACGTATAAGAATGTTGATTGGCGATTTTCGGACGATTGATGGAAAAATATGGAAATTAAGAAAATGACAATTTTTTTTCAAGCCATTCTTGCAATTATCAGTCTCAATGTTCGAAGCCCGGTGTTATTATAGCTCGGGCAATCGCTCAAGCAGAAAGCGCACTTTTCTTCGTCAGATTGTTTACAATTGACAAAAAATATCTGCAAGCGCAAACGCAAACGCATTCGTACAGTAATATTTATAAATGAAGAATTGACATAGAAAAAGTTCGAGATAAATCGTTAATTTTCAAGGACGATTATTAATCGTTGGAGTGAATATACGGGGCGATTCACTTCAACCCGACATCTTGAACATTATTGAATACGGCAAATTTTGGAAAAATTCAGTCTGCCATTTGACACTCAATGAGGAATCAAATGTTTTTCTTATCTTCAAATTGACGGTTGTTCTTGTTTTTACAAATGGTGCTTCTCGAGGAATCTCAGCTGAGCTCTGATATGTTTCCCTGTAGAATCGGCTTACGAAAAAAAAGAAGAAAAAAAACCTTTTGCAGGTAAATAAAATAGTTTTTCCGAGTCGGGACGCCGACGTTCGGGAATTGTCGCGATTTAACGAATCGGGGGCTGGAGTGTGCCGCCACGTACCTACACCCTATGAATGTGGATCTCTCGTGAGTTCGATTAACAATCTCGCGATGAAAATGAACGCGCGTGCGTGCATCTGCGAGGTCTTGCTGGAAAATAACCAGAACGCAGTGATTAAACGGTCAATATATTTATTGGATTATTCCGAAGCAATAAGCTGCGAAGGTGCCATTATCGATTAACCCGCAGGATTCGATGTGGTAGCCGGTCTCCTCCGGCATTCGCACACATCGAAAATTCCCGTTGTCTCCGAGAGAAATATCATTTGCCAATTTCCAATAACGAATTCAGCCAAGTTAAAAGAACAAAAATATGCAGGCGGGTAATGAATCTTGTGTGAAAAAGAAAAACTATCGTGATGTATTTGCATTGTCGAGTTGTTTAATTTTCCGTTGTCTCTCTCCGGTACTTATTTTTTAGCCAATTGAGCGGATCAACGAAACGTCGAAATATGTTTATCGCTCATATTGCGAGTAATTTTCATGTTTTTTCGCGTGTCACTCGTTTGCAACCTATCACCGTTCCGCAAAATTCGGGTCACTGCGTTGTTATCTATATATACATCTACACGTGTTATTATCGCAATTACTACCTGCTCGAATAATTATATAATCATCTACCTAATTGAAGTGGTATTTGAAGCACTTCTACCAACATCTAGTACCTATGAGCTACGAACAAAAAAGTGTTATCGATTGTAAATTGTCTAAACGATATTCAGAACAATAACGTTGAATCTATTTCGGCAAACTAGATATACATTTTCGAATACGAATTACAACCATAAAAAGATCGACCAGAATTTTGCGGCGGTCCGAATGCTTGCGCAGTCGTATAGTTTTTTGTTTTCAATAGGGTCAAGATGAGCCGTGAACTTACTCATATAAATAGCATAATTGCGAATATTCCGTATACGTATGGGCCATTCGAACGCAAATACGAATGAGACAAAAGATAACGGAAGGTGGGCCAAAGTTGTTACGAATAATGATCGCTAACCAAAAACATATCAACACTAGATTGTTTGACAAATGATAGCAGTTGACATTATTTGGCTAAAGCATTACCGAGGCCCGATCTTCCTCAGGAAAATTTCATTTTCACTCTCGGCAAAATTGTATTGAAATCCTGGATAAATTTTTGCAAAAGGCCCCTCCATATCACTGCTTCTCACATTCGGTTCAATATTTCGGAAAAAAATAACAGTTGAAAACAGTTTGATTCTCAAATTCGGTCTAGGCAGCTTCATACGAATACCAAATGACACGGTAGAAGACTCATTCGAGTCACTGTGCGTGCGTACATATAATCTCGGCAAGTCTTAACAAATACAAGTCTCGCGAGTAGCATTTTGTGTGTCGCCGCCAATTGGTCATTAGTCACGATTTATATTGGCGAATGTAGCCGCGTCGTTCCAACGAAACTCACCAAGAGCTTTCGTGTTAATATTGGTACAAACGTTGGACGCGATCAGTCTCGTTAACAACGATTCGCATATCGGCATAATCACCGAGAACGAGACCCAACGAGATCTATATGTAACCAGCACTTCGTATAACAGAGTACACATGTGCATATGTGTTACGCATTACTATACAAAATGAAAACACGTTCAAATGTATATTTATACGTATAGAATGGTATAATACGTATCACTTGACATCGATTAATAATCAATATATATATATATATATATATATATATATATATATATATATATATAAAACATGCAAAACTTGGGTATATGTACGTACGTTAATTTATACAAATACGTGTATATATGTACACATAATAAAATGTAAAAAAAAAAACTATCGTTCGATAATTCTGGTGTATTTTTGAAGATAGGGAATTGAGAAAAATATCGTTACAAACGGCCAAGTGTAGGGAGTCGGAGTGTTGTAAATCTATTTTTGTTATCGTAGTATTTTGTGGGTTTGCATTACGCGACGTTAGTTCACGCCCGAAAGAGTCCACGTCGCAAAGTTTGTCCGAATTGCATTCAACCTCAATAATAGATGTATAGACGATGCAGAAAAGCTCCAAGCACCCGATCTGTGACGATCTCGCCCTTTCGTATAAATATTTATCGCCCCCCCCCCCGTCCGCCGTCCGCCGGCTTCATCTAAATATAGATTCACTTTGGTTTGAGTAGAGGCGATCAAATATATCGGTAAACGCGCGCATGAACGCAAAAGCCGGTACGTGATTTTCGAAAGAATTCGTAGACTCCACCAAGAAAGATGCCGGCTTTTAATGCTCTGCGAAACGTTTTTTTACGATCAACCGCAATGATGGAGGCGTGAAAAGAACGAAGTTTAAAAATAATCGAAAGTTTAATGCGAGTTCCATTTTCAGAACGCACATGTAGAATTTTTATTGAGCGATTGAAAAATTCCAACGAAACACAAAAGCTCCATTTTTTTCCATTATTATGGAAATCACGATATAGATTGAACAGAGAAAATATGTTTTCCGAACATTACGATGATTGATATGAGGGGAAAAAAGTCACTTTAAAAACATCTCTCGCCTGAACGTTTCCGTCTCAATTGAATTCAGATTATTTTTTATAACGTGATTTAAACGAAAACGTGATAATGCATTCATTGAACGACGCTTCGTGTGGACGGAATTTTCTTCGTTCTCTCATTGAAGCGTCTCGCCACCGAGACGCGTTATGGATATTCGCAACTTTGACAAATTGCACGATCCTCTTGCAAGTAAGATGAATCAACGAGTGCAGAATTTTTCTTTTTTCCCCTCTCTTTGCTCGTATTCCCCGTTCGATGTATTGCATAATCCGGTCATCTGATGCACTAACGCCCCTGCGCTTTTTCAAGCCATTAAATCATAAAGTCGTACATATACACGAAGCATTTCAGGACAAATCGACAAATACACGCATCGAGTTTTTTAAAAATCTGATGACAAATTTATTTTGCGACATCACGAATGAGGAATACATTTTTAAATTGAATAATCGAATCTTTTCAATCTCATTTTTTCATCAAATATATAAAGACCGTGTATGGAAAGTATTCTGCTAGTTACTTATCACCGACTATATTCACTTGTATTTACGGGAGCAGATTGAATAATGGAAATTTCGAATCTAGGAACAAAGAACATTAATTTCAATAATATTTATAAACAAAAACGTGCACGGGTGAAGACGGCTTCGCCGAAGAGTTAAAATGCCCTCAGCTCGATCATGGTTCTGTGGTCAATCTCGTTGCTTTGTACTTGTTGGCTAATGTGTCGGGTATTTTTAAAAAACAGAGACGAATTCAAAGAATTTGAAAGGAGAGTCCGTAAATTCGACACAGTGCCAAAACGATCGTAATAATATTTGTTTTCCCAGAAATAAAGCTTTTTTTTTCTTCAAATAATAAATACACAAAATAATGTGTAAAAAACATTAAATGATCGAAAAATTTGTGTCTTTTTTAACAATCCACGGGCTTGTCGACTCGTCCTGAAACGTCCCATATAAGCGAGTATTTCGTTAAACGCTCGTGAGATTGGAAAAGATCGTTTCGCTTTTCTACATACCTATATACGTTGCATCGCGGGTGTTTGAAAAAAAAATAAAAGAGTGCGTTGGCGTCGCCTATGATTCGTTTCATCGTGATTAGCCATTGTATTGCCCTCGGACTTAAAGACTACTCGATCGGTTTGTTATTTTTTTTTTTGCCATAGCATCTTTTTTTCGTTGACATTACCGTGCACCGTACGAGTTACGATCACAAGCACGCTCGAGTATGTATCGCGTTCTAATGGTTGCAATTGATGTGGTCATTTATGCGCGCTATTAGTGGTGACTCGAGTATATACAAACGCGCGGTGTTACCACCGAGGCGAAGTCGATCGTGTGACAATGAGAGTCCGGATTCTTTGCATCTTTTATCGTAAAGCACTCCGTACAGACTTGAACAACAAAGCCATCGAAAAAAGAAGCTGATAATAGAAATAATATTGAATGTTGGATTTAAGAAAATCAATTTAACGGTAATAATCGTGTAAAATAACATATATAGAGATATTTTTTTGGCCATTTCAACCGAATAGGAAGGAAGTGTGTCGGAACAATCGGATAGAAAAATAAACATGGTATGTGCTCTGCGTGCTTGTACGATGATCTAAATTTGTATTACTTTACTCTTAATTACGAATGCGAATGTGGAAAGAAGCTGGCGCTTTGTTACCGAAAGTTGGGACGTACTCTCCGGCCTTTCCTCTGTGCAATATTTGTCGGTGCGGAAAAAACAAAATTGTTCGTAATAAAAGCATGGGAAACTTTCGATGCAAATCAAATATCGCAGTGTTTCTTTTTCAAAAACAAGTCTGTAACGAGCGAAGCGGCGTGTCACGGGGCGTCAAGCAGAAATGAATGCGCGAGGTAGAGCGGAATGTATATTTTTTGCAACGTGAACGAAAAAAAAAGAGAAATTGTACGGTTAGTGGTTACAATTAGATGAGGGGGGAAATTCCGGATTAATGTATGATCAAGAACGAAAAGACGAAACGATAAATTTGAACAAAAAAACAATAGGGGGAAGGAGAAATTCGGGAAAACACGCACATATATACCGATCATGGGCAACATTGCCACTAAAATTCGGGCAAACCAAAAAATGTTCACACCTAACACTCACAGGCAGACATACGATCGGAATGAAAACCAATCTTCTGCGTCTTAAAGCGAATTTCCTTCGTGTCGAATATATTTCCATCCGCATTCATTCCCCCCCCCCCCCTCTCTCTCTCGAAATATCGGTTTGTATTTAGTTTAATTCGCCATTTTATTTTCGCGGTTGGACTTTTGGGTGAATTGCCCACTGTTACTCGACACGAGGAGTTCGAGAAGAAAAAAAATATGTATACGATATATACATATAAACGTCAGAGCTCTCATCAATTAACCTACGTTTGTTTCGACGAATCTTTCAACACAGAACGAAAAGAAAACCCGACGGGCGAACAATTAATATATGACAGAAATATGCCATTAACAAAATGTTCCGCATGGGTATTTTCAACGATGCGAACGTGTCAAATGAACCAACAAAATTACGAGTCTTTTTTTTTGGTTCTTTCGTTCATTGGCGTCGTTGAGTTCCTTTTTGTCTCACGATGCACAGTGCATACTCTAACAATATATAAAGATCTCGACTACGGGGTTTTAACGGGCGGAAACGATCAAGAGCTCACACAATTTCGATTCGCAACGGCGGACCATTGGCAAATTCGAAGGAACAAGAATACAAATAATCGATGAAAAACTTATCTACCGTTTGGACCGTCGAATGGCATCGTAACATTGCGCATAACCGATTTTCCTATGCCAAAATTTCGAAATATTGCAAACCCAAACAAATTTGGTCTTCTTTTCAAAATCGTTGCTCTTCATCGTCACGCACCAGACGATTAGTTGGGAAACTATGCAAATGTGGCAGGATCGTCTTCTTGCTTATTATGTTAGACTCGGACGAGCAAACTCTATGCAATTGTTCTAACTTCCAAAAGAAAACCAAAGAAAATACCAAAAACTGAAATTTCGTTATGTTACAATAGTAATAACGTACATATATTACGTATATATGAATATACATGTATACAGGTGTATCTATGTATACGTGTATATAAATATATATATGCATAAAAATAAGTACGAGAATGAAATTAGATGAAAAGAAAAGATGACGTAACACGGTTCCACAATAAATAATGATATCTAGTGTAAATAACGAAACGAAAAAATGTAGAAACATTAATTTGTAGAGTAACGAACGCTTCAATCAAGAAAAGGACAATCGGCCTTGACTTTTCTGGGTTTACTAGGCAGGCACACCTTGCTCGTTCGGTCTGGTTGGGGCGGTGTAGCCCGTCGCTCGTAGTGCCTCTCCGGCTGTTGATAAAGGGGGATCTGCAAAACCCATTCCAAACGTGTTCGCAATGCCCACAATGCAATCCATTACAATCTGTCTTCATTATATTTTACTCGTATTGTAACATTTCGCTTGCCTCCTTTTTTTTTTCTTTCATTTCATTCGTTTCATTTTTTGCTCTCAATTCATATAATCGTGCGACTCTTGAGTTACACCAATGGCTTTATCAATCCCGCATTTTTTGGAACATTACTGGAAGTAGGACATTTGATTGGGTGCTGGGCGAAAAAAACGGAGGTGCGGACGTCGCGACAGCAGCGTGATGTACAATTCAATAATAATCGTCATAACAACAACAACAACAATGATAATAATAATGATGATAATAATAATAATAGGTCGTAACGTAATAACGATAAACATAGTCGTGACAATAATAACAATAATAGTAATAATAATAATAATAATAATAATAATAACAACAACAATAATAATAAATATAATAACAACAATAATGACAATAATAAAAATATCAATAACGAGTATAATTGTGATTATTATAGACGATCGGACATGGTTGACAGTGCTTGGAAAAACGTGTTTAACACGTGGCCGAAAAAATAGCAATATAAGTACTGAAATTCGTGTATGGTGAACGGTGCAGCATTGTTTATAAGGTATGGAATAAGATTTAAAAAGAATATAAATACGACACAGAGTATATGAGTTTGTGTGTGTGTGTGTGTGTGTGTGTGTGTATATATACACATATAGATTCATATGAATATGTATAGATGTACATATACATCCATAAATATATTACTGAGCGTTGATCTTGCAAGGAAATTGCAGGGGTACATCGTAAAATCAAAATAAACTGTGTGCATGAGTGTACGTGTCTGTAGATATGGATTTTTTTTGCGACGTATCGTATGCCTAAAGCTATGTATTCGCTCGTATTAAATAACCTCGAACATAACGACAAAAGACTGCTGGTGTGTTGAGTCACGAGATGAACATACGTTCCTATGCGATGCTCTGTAACAAGAGTATTTATGTGCCGAAAATCGACCTGTGAGGCTGATTATAATCGGACTAGGAATGACAACGATAAGGATCATTGATCGTCCCGACCATTTGGAAATAAACACGAATGAAAAATCCTCGCAAATGGCAGAGAGGGAGAGAGGGGAGAGAGAGAGAGGGAGGGAGAGACAGAGAGAGAGAGAGAGAGAGGAGTGGAGATGTTTGTTTTATTTCATTTTGTCAAGTGACTTCATTTTGCAGTGTCCAATGGTATGCTTTTACTGAATAATTTGAATTTGAAGTTTGCAAGGAATTTTCACTTAGGTAAAGGATTCTCTTTCCCTTTCTCCAATCCCCACGGACCGGATGGGATTCGCATTTTTTGTAACAAACACATACTAGGCACAAAAACGGAAGGTTATGAAAAAAAAAATCCGAAATTTTTTGCTAATTTTCAAACGGCCGTCACGGTATGAAAAATCGTCATAGAGCAAGAACAAAAAAAGCAAATTCGAGCTTCAGGTATTTAGTTTTGAGATCTTGAGGACAAATATTTGTATCCTCGATCATTTTATAGTTATAACAAAAAACCAGCGAACATTTGTTTTCAAAATTTTTGCTCCTTTCGAAAGGTGCACGGATGTCAAAGAATTTTTTTTTCCCTAAGTTCACTTGAAAACTCTTTTAGCTTCATTCTTTCCCTTTAATTTCAGCGGTCGGCGAGTTCTGTACAGTGGTGTTTCGCGCCGAGTTATCGTTGTTAAATATAAGCAAAAAAAAACGAGTTTGATCATCAATTACTCGGAAACTAATGGTCGTACAGAAAATAAAGGGAGGGTTCTGAAAACTTCAGAGTATTCTCTATAAGTTGGTTTCATTGTGTTGAATTTTTTTTTCGATTCAAAAGATTTTATTTAAAAAAGGTAAACAAATGCCTTTTTACGATTTTTTTGTTTAATATAGGTTAACTACAATTAACGAACAGACGAAGGATAATATTAATTTTTCTTTTACCTCAAAGTGTCCCGAACAAACTCACAAAAGTCTACACCGCTGCGATTTTTTTTTCTTTCACAGTGCTCCGAAATTGCAACTTTTGCAGAAAACTCAATGAAAAAATTAACTTTTCTTTTTTTATGCATTTTTATAAGATGAAATCTTTTTGTTGTCATTATCCATATTTTCAATAGTGATTCGCCGTCTACCTTGGCCTAACGGTCGCTCACATTCGTTTGTCGCCTGAAAGCGGGCATAAGCAGGACTAACCACTGATTGGTTCACTCCCATGATGGCTGCAACTTGAACTTGATTATTACCCTCTTCGCGAAGGTCGATAAGACGTGCAACATTCGTTGCAGACAAATGTCTACGCGACATGGAAAAAAATATATGTTTCTCACTTTTCGGAAGAAATTGATTTTTCAATTAGTTAAAAAAAACGGTTTTGTTGCGTCACACGTCCGGTCGGTGAAAACCTTACTGCCAATCTTACTCTCCTAAATAGATCGCATGTCGGGCAAAAGAAAAGATAGTCGTTGTTCACCGTTCAACAGAGTGCAACGAGTATCTTTTCTTTTTCCGAAAAGTCAACCATTCCAGAAATCATTGGGTATATGCAATTGAGCCATCATTCTCGCACTCATTCATGGCCGCTCGGTGGATCTGAGAGACATCGCCTTTAAAAATGACATTTGGATAAACGGTGGGTTGAGGCAGTTGGAATAAAACGAATAATTTTTTCGACAAGTACTTGACATTCTGAATATTGTAACAAAAAAAAAATTCTTCTTTCTTTCGTTGTTCAATAGTTGACAATTCTTGGCGATAAAAAAATATATTAATAAAAAAAAACTTGCATCTTGAGTTTGAATGTCAATCGTTCGGCACACCATGAAAATAAATCGTAGCGGTTTGAACTTGTGTGGGTTGCTTCGGGATACTTTGAGGTAAAAGAAAAATTAACATGATCCTTCGTCTGTTCATTATTTGTGTACCGTTATTCCAAGTTAAACGAAAAGTCGTAAAAGAGGATTTTTTAGCGTTTTCAAATCAAATTTTTCGAGGGGAAAGAAAATTCATGAAAAGACCATAAAAGCAGCTTATGGAGAATTCTCTGAAGTTTTCATATCCTTCCCTTCATTTTCTGTACGACCATTATTTCCCGAGTAAATTGATGATCGAAGTCGAAAGTGTCTTTTTTGGTTTTAACAACGATAACTCGGCGAAAAACCATTGTACGGAGCTCTCCGATCGCTCGAATTGAAGGGAAATAATCAAGCTATAACAGTATTCAAGTAAAGGTGCAAAAAAAAAATCATCGTCATCCGTGCACCTTTCGAAAAAGGAGCAAAAATTTTGAAAAATATGTTCGCTGGTTTTTTGTTATTACTATAAAATGATCAAGGATAAAACAATGGTCAAGGATCTCAAAACGTTTTTTCCTTTTGGTTTTTCCTCTACGACGATTTTTCACACCGTGACGGCCTGTTGAAAATAAGCGAAACATATCGGATTTTTTTCTTAGCGTTTATATCTTCTGTGCCTAGTGTATATCTGACGACATCTATCAACTTACATATTAATGTTACAGTTCAAACTCGTTTCCCGATTAAAGCCGTTTTACCTGGTAAGAACTGGTTATGAAGCTAGCCTTTGTTAGAACGAGTTTTTCCTAGTGAAAACTAGAATTAACCGATAAATAAAAGCGAATGCTGATTAAAAGTAGTTTTAATTAAGAAAACCTCTAGTTCTAATGACATTGATCAGTCAAAATTGTGTGGATTTGTTTGGGTTTGAGACGAGTTTCAACTGGCATCCAAAATTTTCGATAAATTTTAGTTTTTACTAGAAAAAAAAACAAATTGTAATGACGGCGTTCGGTAACAACTAGTTTGCACTATGGAAAACGCGTTTAAACCGAAAACGGCTTTAAACTGTAACATATGTGTGTATGTATATACACCCCTATGCGTGTGTGTACATATGTGTATATTATCCACCTAAGCGATCAATCATCCAAGTACTGGCTAACGCTGATTAACGTGGAAGATCGTCAAAGCCGCACGCCGACTGCGCATCCATCATTTGCGGCTAGGTACATATCATATACACATACGCATCTACAAATCTACACATACGGTTTAATATGCCGAACACACAGTTTCGCCAACACAGACAAGCAAATGAGAAACTTTTTTAAACTTGACAAAAATGTTGAGATATTTTTCGAATGAAGAGGGTGGTATGCCCACAGAGCAAAGGGGTTTCGTGTTCTCTCTCTCTCTCTCTCTCTCTCTCTCTCTCTCTCTCGCTCTCTCTCTCTCTCTCCCTCTCCCTCTCTCCCGCATTTTTTCTAATCATATGAATATTTGTGTGTGTGTATATATATATATATATATGGCTGTGTAAGTGCACGTCTAAACCGAACTACACGTAAGCTCGGTCGCATTTGTGGCTTGCAAACCGGCGCAGAGAGCGCCAATGTAACGCTTCAATATTCGCGAGTGATGTGTGTGAAAGGCGCGGCTTCCGCGGTAAAAGCCACCCCCGCACATACCTATGTACCTTCTACCGCGTTGTCTATACCAAAAACCACAAGAGTCTTTGTCGTTTCGCGGTATGACTCTTCAGCAAGGTTGCCTCTCGTAAAACGTGTGCAACTGTTTGCGAAGAGAGCGATAGACGCGTTCTTCAGTTGACGAAGGTCTGTCGGTTCTTCCGTGGAGGATAAAGCAACTCGATTTTTTTCTCTTTCGTCCGATTTTTAATGAGTGCACTTTGACCCTTGAAAACTACGCCTCTCGAATAATTGCAATAAAGATATTTTTGTTCCGCGCGTGGGGATCGTATGTCGTCATTATCATTGCCATTCGCTGAGCCGAATAGAACAAAAAACGCGTGAAGG